>JAAIXI010000237.1:3476035-3611958 GCA_013403645.1 Heliconius nattereri
TATAATCCTAATGTATTTACATTGTTACTTAATGTACCTATTGTTGTAGTTTATATATTGTATTCGTTTCTCTATCCCTTGTTGTTCTGTAATTGTAATCTCGGTGCATACCAGCATTTTTATCCATTTCTGCGATGAGATCCTGGCAACTAGTAATACAGGCTCTGAGCTTAGTACAAGCGTCAGTCTCACATGATAGTAAATAATATTTTTATGTACCTAAATATACACAACTTTTTTTGTATACTTTACTTTGTGTGGAGAAATAAATTATTTTATTATTATTATTTATTATAATTCATTGCCCCGAGTAGGAATCGAGCCCATACATGTCGGATAATCGTTTTTGTCTGGCTCTACTTACTTCACTTCTGGAGTTCACTAACAAAAATGCAATTTTCAATTTACTCTTCGCAGGCTGTATATTCAAAATTCGTCGAAACTTGTGGAACAGAAGTATCTTAACACTAAGTTTCTGGTTTCCCTTTGTCTACCCTGCTTTGTCCAGAATACAGCGTGCAGCTAAAAAACATTTTTGCTCGGTGGTTTTCCCGAACAGTTATGAGCTATTTCTACACGCTCAGGCCGTGGGGCCTAGTAGTAAGTTAATTTAAATAAGCATATTTATGTTGTTGCTACCATGATAATGATTATATACGAGTATACTTGATTCTGCGATTCGAACCTGCCTTACCACATCCAGTAAAGCTAAATTGTTACTTATACTTGAATTTTTTTAATCTTAATAAAAATCGAATTTAAAAAATAATTGAGTCCAGCCACACCGTTGAAACCTAGTCTGAGTCTACGGACTCGTATGAGAATACTCGTACACGCACATGTATTACGAGTTATTATATAAAACGATTCAAGTTTTCAATATAAACAGTCTTGCATTTGGCCACGTTCATTAGCAGGCCAGACGGCTAGTACTAATATTGTGTTTACATAGCACCAGTTCTAAATAAACAGTGAGTGGTTACGTTTTCTTAATTGAACATTATAAAGCTATTTTAATTGAAACTTTAACTGAATGAATTATATTTATATTATATATTTCTTGAATTTTGGAAGACATTTCGAACACTTAGAATTTTAGTTTTATATTGTTTGTTTAACAAAAATATTTTTTTGTTTTGTTTTAAATAAATTTGAACTAAAGCTTCGAAGTGGCTATCAATGAAATACGATATTGTGATATTTAAATATAATATTGTTATTTAACTATTTTTTTCAATAGGTTTGTATCCTATATATATATTATCAATATACGTTTATAAGAAGTGGGGTAAACTATATAACTAACTTATATGCAAATAAAACTATTTCTCATCAGCATCACTGTTAATTGTCATTTTTTTCTTAGATATGTATTAAGCTTACATTATACATAACATAATTCTTAACAAAAACTACTAAACAAAAACAGATTTCCACCGGATCCCACAATCAGATCCTCTCCACACTCTTATCTAGCTATCCTTGAAGTGTGGTTTGGCGTGATGTGGAGTAATTCGTCCTTTGTCGCGCACATATTTAAGATTTATGTAATCTTCTCAAGGATTACATTGTTAAAAATGGACCATTTTATGAAAATATTTCACTTAATTGTTTGTATTGCAATTTTCAGATTCTCAAATATGGACTACGAGAATAACATATATTCTCCAGATGATATGGAAAAAATTAAGCAGAAATATGCAGACAAAAAAAAAGAAAAAAAAACCGATGATCCAGGTTAGTTTATCAGATATTTTTTTAAATTTATAATATAAAATATTAAATAATTTGTTATTTGCAGCAAGTTTTCTTGACTTGTTTATTTAATAATCTGGAAATTATAAATTATATTTTTTTGTTATAAATTAATCATTAAACATAATTAAAATATTGTGTCCTTTAAATGGTGTCTTCTCTATGAAATCTCTATTGAATTTCTTTATAGATTATTTTTTTAATAAAAAAAAACTTTTTTTCTTTTTTACAATTAACCCTGTTTGGTGGCTTTTGGAATCTTAGCTATGGAAATAGTATAATCACAAATTTAATAACCAGTAACATTTTTTATTATTATAAATATTATAAATTTTTTTTTAGATTCACCTTACGATGGCCATATAGTCTTTGAGGACGATTTGGAGAAAATGAGAAATAAAGCCGATGCCAATGAAGCCACCGATACTAACTCTTTAGAAGAACCTCCAGTAGAAAATAAAAATGAAATAACGACTCCTAATCCGGAAGACCAAGGAATGGGTGGAATTCAGCGTGAAGTGTTTTAATAATATCTATTTTACAACATATTTACGTTTTGTTAAGCGTTAATAGACTATAATATCATTTAAGTTTAGATTGTGTCCGTAATGCCGCAGTGGCACAGTGTCTGACTGAAAACGCGACGGTTGTTGTTTCGATTCTCGCTAGGGGTGAATTTAATTTACTGTTTCTGGTGACAATAGAAAGAGTTCCACCACTCAATACGTAATGTCAGAAAATGGGATGGCGCAATACGTAGATACCTCGTCCTTATATTTATGTATATTTTATGCTTAGTATAACCTTTCATAGTGATTATTTCTTAATATACTTGAATGTCATGAAATGAATATAAAGAATTTATTTTGTTTTATTGTCCTTATAAATAAAAATATGTGCCCATCTTAAATTTAGTGTAATAAAGTAAAAATAAGGAGGTCAATCGTGGCGCGGGGGCAGAAGCATGTGACTGTAACGCGGCAGATTGGTGGTTCGATTTCCATTAGGGAAAATGAAATATTTTCATTTCTTCGCTCTGGTGTCGAGGTAAAATGCGGCGTTGAGTTCCGCTATTCAAAAATTCAAATTAAAATTCAAAATATTCTTTATTCAAATAGGCAATTATTATAAGCACTTTTGAATCGTCGAATGAACATACGAACAAAAAGCTATCACCAGTTCGGAAGGCAGTTCTGCTGAGAAGAGCCGGCAAGAAACTCAACAGTTGCTCTTTTAAAAATCAATGATACAATCTATTACATTAACAATGGAAAAGGAATGTGTGGAGCGGAATGTCTTAGCACTAGACTGAGTCTTAGCCTCTGATACATATGGGATACAGAGTGAAGCTGAAAAACAAAGTAAATATAAAGGAAACGTAAACGTGAATGTGTCACACATTTTATGTATAACAAAATTGTACATATTCAATAAATAAGATTGTTCGAAAGACAATAGATAAGACGCCGTTTTATCGATTCCGGAAAAAAATACGGTCTATGAGAGTCCTAGGGAGTCAAATTTTTCAGTTGTATATTCAATGACTAATACGTACTGACGTTCGAACGTTTTACACACATTTTTAGATAAACAAACATTTGGGGAGGCCGGACGGTATAAGTAGACGATCTTAAGGACTCACTCACAAGTAACCCAGTGAAATAGGTGCAGAGCAGTTGAGTGTTTTTTAAAATAAGACTTCCTATAAAGTAAAGGATAAAGATAAAGAAATAATAAGATATCAAGTAAGTAATTATATTTATTTCTCGTGAAAATGTGATATGTTGTATGTAAAATAGTGTTTTTATTTAAGCATTTTTAATATTACTAAAAACTATGTAAATTAAATAATTTTTAAGAAGTTAGTGTAATGATAGGAGTCATTTCATAATTTCATATACGTCATAATTTTTGATGACTTAAATAGTTTTTATATTTTTGAATAACATAGATAAAATAGCATTATGTATTGTGTTTTTTTTTTCAAATGATGCCCCAAAAAGTATGAATTATCAATTATTTTTAATCTGTTGGAAATTGTATGAAATTAAATTTATAATTTAATAACTGTTTGTTCGTTTGTATTTATCTGAAAATGTCGTTTAAATTAATTCGTAGACATTATTTATTTATATTATTAATAAATAATTTATTATAATTTCCAGAAATGTGTGACAATCATTGCTCGGCTACGTCGGACGACACGGAGGAAGTAAAGAAAGAAGTAGTTGAGAATAAAGAACCCGAGATTAACTCTCCTGAAGAATCTCCAGAAGAACTTGCGAATGATAATGTTGGTCCCAATAAATCAATTCAATTAACGAATGTCATTATTGTTCCAGATAATTGTCCAAGTGGGCAAGTAATGGATGCTAATGGAATTTGCAGAGATGTTTTTTAAATTTACCATATTACATATTAATAATGCCTAATTTTTATTTAATAGTTTTAATATGTACACTATACAATATATACAATACACTGTAATCTTAATTATATCTGGATGTGGTTTTTTTGCTAAATTCTGTATCGACAAAAGTAAACGATTGTTCATTATAATTTATTTTTAAGATGGTTAATTATAAAAGAGTATCTGTTAATAGTTTAGTTTTGGGTTTTGTTAAGCTGTGTTTATATTAATCATACTTAAGTTTTATTTTTAAACATTTTTGCTTGCATATATATTAAATAATGAACACTATTCAATAAATTTGTGTGTTTAATTATTTTTATAAGAACACATATGCTTTAATAAAAATATTAAAACAACTCTGACAGGTTTATTTAAGTTACAGCCTACTCTGATTACTTTTATTTAATTTTTGTAAATAAATTGTTCAAAGATTTGTGATTTCTTTTGGCATCTTTATGATAGTCAAGAAAGTAAAAATAAGGTATAAAGTACGAAGGTTGAAACAAAGAACATTCAAAAATAAATCAATTTTTAAGAATAAAAAGTATTAATGCTTAATAGTGATAATTTCGTTACAAAAAGTTATTATATCCCATCAGAACTTGAATGTGTAATGAGAAGCAAGTTGTTCCTGAAACAGACACTATACCGTATCGTTGAATACGCAGTGAGTACGCACTTATAGTACGCACGTATGACATTCTCATGCAATTGTTGAGACCATCTCATGCAATACACTTTACCACCGGTTTCAACTGGCACGCTCGGAACGCCAGATTTAAAGAACCATACCATACCACCGGTAGCGGGAGCCTTGTTGACAGTATGTGAAACTCATGGCTCCAAACCCTCCACTCCTCCTCCTGTAATGGTGGGATGACGGCGGCTGCGAAATTGCCGAGCAACACCTCTACCCATGCTGTTGAGAGTGCATTGTTCCTCCTGGCATCCTGGCATTTTACAATTTCTCATAAACTTGTAACTTGTTGTGTGCGACATCTTGTAACAATATTTGGAAAATCCTAACTATGGTCAATGGGGGTCCCCCTATTTGTTACTTTTAATAAATAAGAAATAGTTTTTTAGTCAACCCACAATGCGCCAACAATTAATCAAGGTGGTATACTTAATAAACATTCTCTTGGGGGTTTACTAGAATCTTAAACACTCCACTATACTGGAGATAGCTTATCGTTTCGGATTAAGGAAAACCAACGTGGAAGCTCATTGCTTATAATTAATTACATTTGTCGTTGAACACTAGGCAGTATCTGTATGTGCATTCGAAGTACTTTAAATAACATTTTCCTTGTTTTCCTTTTGTTATTATATGAAATCTCTAAAAGGATATATATCAAACGATTTGTTCTCATGGATGAATCGAAGCAGAAATATATATATACTTATCTATCATTGCAGGGAAAATTCCTAAACAATAAAATGACGTAATTTTCAATAGTAATTGCCATCTTTATGATACTTATAAACCTAATAACATGATAAGATAGATTGCTTTTTTCCAATGATATATCGTCATACTGTCATTAAAAAAAATATTACCTTTGATAAAATTCTAAGGATCGCAGTTTCACAGGGGAGTGTTCAGTGACTAATAGTGACGTAGATTTGCAAGCACTTCTTTAGATAAACAACCGTTTAGCATTCTGATATAAGGGGACGGTATGAAGGAAGCAATCATAAGTAAAGCAGCGAGCTTGGCGCGACGTTGTTCACAGTGTACCTATTAATATTATTAATAAGTAAGTTTTATTTAATTTATATAATTATTATTTTAATTAAAATATGTATGTTTTAACTTAGGCTTTTTAATTTATATTTTATTCATGACTTTTAAATTTAATATCTGACAACTCTTCAGACATTTGGTTCGTACCCTTTTTTTCTATACCATTACAATTTTAGATATTTTTTTATTTTAATTAAATACTCTAAGCCTAAGGCTAAACGATGCTTAAGCGAGTTTTTTTTACCGTTAAATAAATTAATTTTAGGTATACAATAATTATCATATTTAAATATTCATATGATAATAATAAAATTATTAATACTCCTTTTTGTAAGATTTTGATGGCGGTACCAATTTGAAAGCAAATACAATTTGGTCATGATCTTTGTCGTATTTCGCAATTAATTGAAGTGCATTCTTATCAAATGTAATAGTAATAGATTAACAAATACAATCAATTGTAATATAATTTTTTGATTATAATTATGTAGAAATTTTAACAAACTAATAATAATGTTATAGAAATCACACACAGGCGCAATGATCTTTTAATTAAATTGATATATCTATTGATATCCTTACTATTACTTTATTTGTTCTTAGATTTCAAACGAGCATGTGAGACTTCACGTCATAATAAAATCCTAATTTAATAAGTAGTTAAACTATAGATATATAAATGTAGACGGCCTCCACTTATGTCAATATGTTTATTACTATTTACACAATAGTTCAGTTAATTAAGTACATAATACATGAAAACAACTACTACCTAAGTATATTATAATAGGACTTATACTGGAATACGCCATTGAACATTTCAATAATTTAACGAGAAGAAGGTGGAAAATAAATTAATATCACAATATTACAGTAATATTATATCATACAATTTACTAAGGTCATAAAAAAGGGGGGAAAAAATGATCGACTTATGCGGAGTAAAAACCCGGATACCATTAAAGCGTCTGTTACATAACGTCACGCTGTCAGTCGTTTTTTATACTAAACTAACAATAAGCAATTGGCCTTTAATTTTTTTACTATTGTCATAAAAAAATCGACGTTTCTTAGGAGATTCTACATTTTCATTGCATTGGCAAAGACGTTCTATATCAATGTTATTTTGTACTATTTCTAACATCTTTTGTAACTACTTGTTATTTATTATAACACCCGTATGTTAATGTGTGAAACCATATACACAAGTTGAAGTTCATGTATCACTCACCTCTTTTAATATATAGAAAAATTGATCTTTGATTAAAGTTTATTTTATTATCATTATAATGCAATTAAAATATTATTTTTAAAATATTACACCGTGCACAAGATTGTTCTGGGTTTGATTTGCACTTTGGAATGGAATATTTTCCTTTCCTCAGTTGACTAAGCAATGTTTAAAATAGGTATAAATAGGACTTAGTAGGTTCGCTCTATCTCATCGCAGTGTACAGGAAGTCCCTTTTGATAAATGTACTTTGCGTACTTAACAGGAATTCCTACAAGTATACTTTAATAAAAAATAAAATAAAAAGAATTTCGTTCTTTTTATACATTTACATAAATATTTACATAAATTGTTTTCATTTACAGAACATGGCCGATAAGAATCGCGTTGTTTATCCTGACGAAGTAGAAGATGTGAAGGCTAAAGCCAAAGAAAACGAAGCTACCAACACCAACACTATAGAAGAACCAGCTGAACCACAGAATCCTACGAGTATAGGTCTTAGAAACATGGTTCAAGTCCCCGATAACTGTCCCGCCGGACAGAAGATGGACGCTAACGGCGTTTGCCGCGATGTTTTTTAATTCAATTCGAAGTTTCAACGTGGAAGTATAATAAAGGAATAATATAGTTTAGCAGTATTACCTATTTCATAAAATTTACTATACGATAAGATTTATTGATAAGATAAGATTTGTTGAAATATTATTTTGTGTTATTTATTAAAAATAATTGGTAAAAACCTATGATGGTTTTTTTTTTACATTGGAATGAGTAATTCTTTATACGTTTTAGTTGTTTATGACTAGTGCGTATCTACTTAGGTGTCTATTACCTCCAGTTATTAGAATTACGTTCATTGTTCTGTAACAATCTATATTGTTGATGCCTTTGAAATTTAAAGCAAATTAGACATATTGTTGTAATATAGGATTAGATATTACTTACTATTGATGTCTTTAGATATAGATGCATAATAATTGCAGGTTCAAATTTCAAATTTAATATAGATAGGTATTTCCCTGTTCAATAAAAACCAACGGCGAGGCTGAAGCTGAAGCTATGCAATCTCTGAAGCTACCATTTGGTCAGGATTTCGTCGTCCCATACTCATTATGTTTGTTTCTATGTACCCCATAGACGCACATTTTTTTTTCGGTAATGAGGTTAATGCTGTTAGCCCTATTGGCCTTTACAGCGACACTGGGTGGGTAGGGAAGAGGGTACTCTGTCCCTGGGATCGAACTCAAGACCTTAAGATTGAGACTTACGCGCTGCCTACTGCGCTACCGAGGCCGGTAAGACGCACATTAATTTGGCTGAAGCTTTTATACTAAATCATTGCCACGCCAAATGAAGATGTGTCTATTCTAATCTATGGATAAAGATACTTACGGATTTTGAAATATTTGATATATTATAAACAAACATACTTCCAAGACATACCTACAAAAAAAAAATTGAGTGTAAAATATTTTTGAAAAGGCAGCTCTTTCATTGATAATAGAATACACGTTTAGTATACCTGATTTTATTGTAAGCACGGTGTCTTTTATACTTATTAAGAAAGGAGAAAAGGGTCACAATTGGATACTCTGAATAAAACACTATATTTTCTAATAATTAACGATCATTTACTTTAAAATATTCATATAATTACACAATAATGATCTAACTCTGTGATAATCGAAACATAGGGTCTAAGATAAAAAATTAAATACTTTTCGTCTATAACCCTGACATCATAAAATATTCTTGACATCCGCCTACGTAAATTATAAGTAACCGAGAGTTGCGTAAGTTTTAACAAATGGAGCATCACTCTCGCAGGAATTCCTGAAATGAGAAAAATAAAATTAATTAGCAATTAATTGTAACATAAAATTCATTCAGATAGTAGAAGTTCAAACTTTTGAAGCTAAGAGCTTATTTGTATTTTTATTTCAAAACCGTTCTCACAGACAATTTTCTTGTTAATCTAAAACAATTTTCTACTGGATACTTATAATTAAATCTGTTAGATGTAAGTAAAACTTTTAAACGTTAGGTGCACGTGTAATTACATAAAGATACATTTTAGAATATGAAATTAAATATGAGAATAATATAATTTTTTTTACAGACTTCCACCGGATCCCATAATCAGAACCTAACCAAACTTTCATCGAACTACCCTTGAAGCCTTGTCTGTATCCTTTGCAACAAAAAAGAATCATGGAAATCGATGTGCGTGATATTGAGTTATTCGTCCACTTGTCGCTCACATACTTCATGCTAATTTTAAACTAAAATGATTTTCTCACGGATAACATTGTCAGAAATGGATCAAATTGAAATGAAACTACACGGGAAGCACCAGCTTCTAAATAAAAAAAGTATCATCAAAATCGGTTCACTAATTGAAAAGTTCTGAGGTAACAAACATACAAAAATACAGTTGAGTTGAGAACCTTACGGAAGTCGTTTAAAAAGTAGCTGATGGTGTTATGGCAAGTAATAACGTTGTTTGGTGTTGTTTAATGAGATAAAAAGTTAGTTTAATGAGATAATGATAAAAAGTATTAATGAGTTTCACCTTGAACGTAATTTTCAAAGGCGAGTGGAAGGTGAGACATAATGAGTGGTAGGTGGTACATTTCAAGTTCTTTCTGAATATGGTACGGAGGATGGGAGAGATGCTTGAAAACTAAGTGCATAATGATTTTTTCACACAGAAAAAAGTTAGTAATATTTTACTTTTTATTTAATTTTATATAAATGGTTATATATATATATATATATAGTAAAATATTTTAATAAGCAATAGCAAATACCGAAAAAACATGAAATTCACTCATGATTAAAGTTTTTGTTCAGAACTTCTTATTTTTTAAAAAAGTAACAATTTTATACAGAAAAGGATAAAAACAAAACAACATTTGTAAATTCAATATTTTATACCATTTAGATTTAGTTCATAAAATAATATGTGTAAATTAAACAAACAAAATGAAAATGGATAGTTGATGCAATACGTAATGTGGTACAGGTAGAAAATAAAAATAAATAATATGTGTAATAAAATTATAATTTAAAAAGAATGTCATAATATCTTTACTTCTTGTATTGATAATGTTATTAATATGTCACTGTATAAGATCGTTATGATCATTATTGTCATGAATAGTGATGGTACACTACACCCACATTTTACTAACAGTTGTCCAACATTTGTGTAATAATGATAAAGAGCTAAAGCTCTATTTATATCTACATGTAAAAATGTATCAAAGAATCCCCTTTACAAGGAACTCTCCAGGCAATCCAAATATCCGATAGTATTTGAATAATTCCAATTATGTCATTTACAGCTACGGCTAATGATAAAAAGAAGTTACTTAAAAGGTATGTGATATTTTACAAGAAAAAACTATCATAACAAACAAAGTTGTGAAGTGTCTTACAAAGACTTATATTTGAAGATTTATATTTTCAAGCGACTTCTTTTTGATGCTAAACGTATATCATGCAACTGATATAAAATTTTAAATCGACGAGCAATTGTGTTGTATAACTTATTTAAGTGTAATAAATATACTACAACTTCTACTATTTCTAACTACAATATAATAAGTATACTTCTACTAATATATGCAGCGCAAACGAGTACTTACTCGTCCTCCCAGGGACAAATGTCGTTTCGCTGCTTTCGCTCACTGACTGCGCTTTTATTACGCTTAACAATATCGGATTCAGAAACCGACGACAGTTCGTCTCTATGAGCAACTTTTTTTATGGCGTCAGATTCGGACGCCTTGGAATCTCCGGAGACTCGCGCCGGCATCGAAGGCACTTTGTCTACTTCGTCGTCGACGATGTCTTCGCACACGGCCAAGGGCGCCACGGCGCCCCCGCTCTCTGACCGACTCGTCTCCTCCTTTTTCTTATCCTCGATGCTTTTAGTCGGAGTGACACTAACGTCTCTCGTGATAGAGGACTCCCGCGATGAGAGACGCACAGACGAACATTCACCCTCCGATGATTTCGCCTGGCCCTCTTTCAAAATCACGTGGGATTCATCCTTCGACTCTTTAGGCATTTCCTTAGCTACGACACGTGACACTACTTCTGCAGACGGGTTGGCAGTTTCTATGGAGCTTTGCTTTACGACTTTTATAATCTCACTCGTCGCATCGACATGATCTACAATCATTGCATAGCGCTCGCCAAACGCTATTGCCGGCTCGGTCGGCGTCGCGTCCGCTGAAGCAAATACGGACGAGGGTTCGTCAGAGTGAGCGATAGATCTTCGATCTTCAGGTGACGCGGTGCGGGATGGCGAGCCCGCTGACTCGTCGTCGGGGGCCGAGCTGACGCTGATAGTGGGTGTGGGGTGGTGGTGCGTGGGGGGCGGCGCGGGCGCGGGCGGCGGGGCCACGCGTATTTGCCGCGGAGAGTGCGGGGGCGAGGAGAGCGGCGCTAAGTGGCGCGGCTCCACGGCGGAGAGACGGCGCAGAGGCGGCGGCGCGCCTCGCAGGCCGCCGTCGAGCGTGCTCTGCTGCGGTAGGCGGCGCGTCCTCTCGGCCGTGGCCACGGCGGCGCTCACGTCAGAGGACGAGCTGCCAGAATCAGCGGTAGAGTCCTGCCGTCTTCTAGCCGCATGTGAGCTTTCTCGAGATGAATTCTCCCACGGCAGCACGTCTGCTGTGTCGTCGTCGACAGGATCCCTAAATCGAAAACGTATGAATATAGTATAGAAATGCGTAGTATTAATAGAATTTAATGTACTAGTACAATTATAAATTATAACTATTTTATAATAATTATTTTATGACGTACGAAAATATATAAATAATAAGAGTGAGAGATTTAAGAGTATTCACCTAAACGGTATATCACACAAGTTGGACTGGCTGTGGCTGTGTGGCGGCGGGTCGGGAACGCGCGGCTGCGCGGCGCACACCGCTAGCTCGTGCGCGGAGCCCGACAGCGAACGGTCGGAGCCCCGCCGCCGCGCCAGCGCGCCGCCGCCCGACGTCGAGCCAGGCTTCTTCTTTACTTGACCACCGAAATTGAAAAACCTGTATAATTACGTTGTATTAATGATGACATCGATGTAATGATAACCATAACGTAAGTAAGTAGGCAAATAACGATGCAATTGTAATGTAATTAAAGATAAAATAAATAAATTTTTAACAAAAAAAAACCGACTTTAACAACGAAGTAAAAATTTAAAAATAATTTTACAAAGATTTTATAATTTTGAAGTCGGTGTCAAGTAAAACAAACAGGCTTAGTGATTAGATATTGTAGTAAAGGTGTTGTAGCACTAGCTTGACACCGACTTCAAAATTATAAAAACTTTGTTAAATTATTTTTAAATTTTTACTTCGTTGCTAAAGTCGGTTTTTCTTTTTGTTATAAAATTATTTATTTTACGATTTCAACTGACGGGTAGATCTTAAAATGATACTTCTTAAACGAATGGTGATGGTGGTGGTAGTGGTTGTGGTAGTGGTTGTGGTTGTCCTATGTAAAACTTCATTTAATTAGGTATTATTTTTGTGCAAAGTAACATTTTGGTACATTGGCAAGAACATACATAAAAAATATTCGGTCAAATTGGGAATCTCCCTTTTTTGAAGTTGGTTGAAAATGAGAACATCCTCTTTTTTGAGGTTGGTTAAAAAGAAATGCAACGATCAGGAATCTCACTTCTGACATCAATTTAAAAAGTTTTTGCTTGTGACTATTACAGTATATTCAATTTTTACAAACAAAAAAAACGAACTTTCTCAATTTTGACCGGATTCCATAATCGGAACCTAACCAAACTTTCACCAAATTATCCTTGAAGTGTATCCTTTAAAAAAAAAGAATCATCAAAATCGGTTGGCGCAACATTGACTTTTTCGTCTATTTGTCGCGCACATACCTAATGCAAATTTAATACTTATGTGATTTTCTCATAGATACCATTGTCAGATGGACCAAAAAATCCACTCGGAAAGCATCACCTTTCAAATAAAAAAAAAATATCAAAATCGGTTCACCCAGTCAAAAGTTATGAGGTAACAAACATTAAAAAAAAGTCGAATTGATAACCTCATTTTCGTACAGAAGTCAGTTAAAAATATAAGAACAAACTAAGTTATTAGTCGAAGCTGTAAAAATCTTACTTGGCTTTTTTCTGATACACATTTCGTCCTTCAGCCAAGAGTCTTTGAAAGTGATCAGACCGAATGAAACGTGGGTAGCAGTCTTTCTTCAGCAGCAACCCGTAAACGTGCTCGGCGGCGTGGTCCAGCGCGAAACGGGACCCGCTGCGAATGCCTTCCACTGCCCGTTCTGCGGTCGCACCGTCGATGTTGATCTCGCAAGGTGCGCCGGGTTTTAGAAATTCCCTGATAACATTTTTTTGTTTTGTAATTATCTAAACTATTTGTTTTGTGTAAAATTGTAATGATACAGTATCATTTTTAAAATACATTAATAAATTAGATTAATATATTTTATTACTTATATATATAAGTATTTCTTTATGTCACTTCATGGTAAATCATAAAACTGTGATAATAAAGATTAAAAAAATCTCTTTCATACAATTGGCGATAACATTATAATTGGCTTATTTTTATTCCAAAAGATTAGGTTTTAGTGGAAAGCCAATGGAGAAATTCCTTAAGAGATTAATAATATGTATCACGAAAATAAGGTAAAATATTATGTTTTTGTGTTTAGTGTTTGCAAGTATCAAAAGGTAACATGACTGAAAGTTAAAGTTCTCTAAAGGAATTTAAAAAAAATATCTAAGAAGCAAAATTAACTAAAAGTAACATTTCCACTTACTCGTAAATTTCTTCAAGTTTCTTAGGTACTTGTTTAATACTGCTTCTCCGTAAATCCATGACCGCCAGCCAAAAACGAATATTCTCATGCGAATATTCTTTACGTAGAAAGCTGGTGAATTCTTGAAGACCGGTCGGATCTGACACCAATTCCTCTATAGACAGAGCCCAGCGCTGCACACGCTTGTCACTGGGCACTTCCACGCTGAAATATGCAAAGTATACAATGTAGGTGTAATATAGCCAAAAAAAATTGGTAGATATTTACATAAATTGTAGCTTATGTGTTATTCTGATTTATAATCTGTAAAGTTTTATGTACATCCGTTCAGTAGTTTTTGCGTGAAAGAGGAACAAACATTCATCATCCTCACAAACTTTCACATGTATAACATTAGTAGGATTCAAAGAAAATAAACAGTGTTAGAAATACAGCAACTTACATAGGGCTATTAATCTGCCAAAAGAAAGTGTCATCACTAATCCATGGATTTGAAGGCTGCGGTGGAGTAAGCCAAGGATCGTACGGCGCGAAGGTTTCTGAGTAGGCCGCTAGGGCCTCGAGGGCAATTGAAGTCTTCACTCTCGTACGATCCAGGCTAGCTCTCAAATGCTCGATCTGTAATTAATTATGTTATATCAATTAATATTATTTATTATTTAAATACTCCAGTCCAGATACCCCATACTCTGTTTTCCATTTAAATTCGAGTCGATACTATTAAAATCGTCATATATTGTCTAATCGCAGGCTTTTATAAAAACAACGCGATGTCTATACTAATATTATAAGGAGAATAAGTTTTAAAATACAAAGTGTGTGTTTATTTTGTTTTTAAATTTAATGTCTTTTATTATACCAACAAATAAAAACGTACCTATAGCTTATATGACAGCATATATTCACAAATTCGTAAAACACAGAATTATGATATTTAAACGACCCAAAAAAATATTTTTCTTTTAGTGTCTTTTCTTTTTAACATTTAGTGTAAATATTCATTCAGCACAGAGCTCATTTGAAGCATACTCATATACCCGACGGCGGCTCTTGTAAGCTGCGTCTAAATGACGCTCTCTTAAATTGTACTTTTTCAAAAGACGTATTTAGTTAATTTTTTCAAGAATATTGTTAAGAAATAAATTAAGAAATATATTCAGATTTTATCGCAGTTGTTATTAGTTATTCATATGTAAAGCTATTTTTTATTTGCATTAGATTTTTTAAAATTTTGTGTAGTTACTTTTACGTCGTATATACGGAGAGACAGAGAAAATAATTTTATTTTCCCTTCCTCGTTCTGATAACAAATAACAAGACAAGGAGCGGCTTTGAGTTTGCCACTCAATACGCAAAGTCTCTTCAAACTAAGTCCCTTCTTCCCTCCATGCTACATATAATAAAATTGTAACATAGAGATATATAAGAAAATTTATTATTGGGACATATATCAATTATTCAATTATTCAATTATTTATTATTCAATGTGATAGAAAGTTCAAAAAAATTTTTTTGACTGTTTTTCTGTGCGTTTGTGCATGCTAATGTCATAAACAGCCTAACCGAATTAAATCACTATTATAGTAGTGCAAACTTTCTTTAACATTTGTTTAGTTAATTTATATAGGTGCATAATTACATTACATATCTATCCATTATTATTAGAACACAAATATAATTCAGATTGGCAAATAAAATATTGTGTAGTTCAAGCGGGCGAAGCCGCGAGCGGGTCGCTTATCTATAAATATATCAACAATTTATATTATAAATATTTATATTAATAATATATTAACTCACTTCTCTTGTAATTTGTTGTATAGAGCGTTTCTTGGGGCGCGGGTGGCGGGCGCGCACCGGCACCGGGCACGGCTCCAGCGCGCTGACGGAGCCGGGCGGCGGGCGCGCGACCCGCCAGTACGCGCGCTCCTGACTGTCGCTGACTATTTTGTCACCTTTCTTACGCTCTTTTGCTAAACGAACCTATACAAGTAAAGATTGTTATTTTTGTTAGTAGCGTAGTATACATAAAGTAATCATTAAAAATAAAATAACAATAAATGCAAAAATAAACAACTTCTGCGGACTATTTGTACCAACTGTCGACCATCTCAGATTGATAATATTTTTTATTTATATACATATGTCTTCTTGTATGTACTTCCGTCTAATAGTGTAGCCAGCTTAGTGAAAAAATACTCTGCAGTCTTCTTATAATGGTAGAAAAATCACGTTTGTGAAACACACGCAGGAAAATCAATAACATTATGAAAATTAACACCTCTACGACTGGAATCTTCCCTTTGACTATTTTTATATATTAACCACTTAGGTATATAAATACTCTAACACAAACCTGCTCTTCCGCCTGCATAGTAATAAAGTCCCATTTGGCAGCCAGGTTCTTTTTCAAGTTAGCCAAAGCCTCTTGTTCGTACTCTTCCAAGCCGTGACGCTGCTTATTCCTCAGGGTACGTTTCACCAGATATATGGCATACTCCACGTTGTCGGGGCCGAGCGTGGGCGCGCTCGAGCCAGCCCCGGCGACTCGCGGCCCTTGCCACGGCCAGTAGTACGGAGTCTGTTTTAATGTTGATTGATAGTAGTTATCATAGTAAATGTTATTGTTTAATCTTAGGCGTTATTAACAAAACTTTTTCTTAATTTATTACTATCACTATATTTATTCATGTCATTATTAAAAATATTATTATTAGAATTCTAAGTACTAAATGCGAAGTTGAATTTAAACACAGATTTATTACATATTTAAAAAATAATAAACACTGACAGTTTTTAAAATAACGTCAAAAAGAATACATCAATAAAATTTAATTAAGAGTTTTCTAATAGTTTCACATACATGGAAATATAATGTAAATTTCTGAAATAAAGAAGATTGCGCAGTTATAAATGTACTCATATATACTCACTTGAAATCTATAAAGAGAAGAGTCATCCTTTAACACAAGGTTTTTTGAATCGTTGACAGGAAAGAAGTAACCATATTGGCAGAGTTGGTTGGCTAAATTTATTGCTTCAACTGAAAAGAAATATAACAGTTTATTATGGACTACATACATATTATTCTATATAATAAATTAATTAACTTGGAAAAATTGACAAATGATCTATACGAGCAATTTTTTTAATCACATCTCAGTACAAATAAGAAAATCTTCCTTAAAATTAAACGTCCTAGCAATGTTCATCGTAAACCACGAAAGGACAAATATTAAGCTTTTACTTTTCGAATTAATATTACAATTTTAATAAAGTCATAAAAGCTTTGACGACGATACTTTAGGATTGATGGTTGTGTTAGCAAAGACAAAATATATTCTCCTTAGGTGATTGCAGTCAAAGGAATAATTCATATGTGCTAACAGATGTGAATCTGCATGACATTACATCTTCATTTTCTCACTAAGCTGTCTAATGTAGTCTTCCTGATACACTAGCAATTAGAGATAATCGAATAAGAAATCTACATATCAAAGCTGTTCTGATAACTTTCAAAAGATTTAAATAAAGAAAGTAACTAATAGAATATGAAAAATTAATGTCAGTTTGTAAACATAGGAGTGATGTATACAAATAAAATAGAAAGTAAGAGTGTTCAGAAAGTGAAAATACGTACCGTTACTAGCCTCATCTAGATTAAATCGATCCATAAGCCACTCGACAAGATCATATCCTGAAACGAAAACAATTTTACCATACGTTTTATTTTGTATACGATAGATATATATCTATCTCAATTTCACGTAACAACTAACTATGGAGTCTTAGGGAATATTAAAACATATACATAAAAAAACAGCTTTACGCTATATCCCACAACAGGGTAGGCAGAGGGAACCTAATGTTTAGACACTCCGTTCCCCGAATCCTTTCTGCCGAATTCTGGAGTTTCTGAGATTTCGTGACGAGTGAGTGACCTTTAGATTTTATATAATAGAACATACTTTAAATATTTCTAAGTCTCATTGCAAGACAAAGTACGACAAAAACCAAAGTTTCATCTTTAGTTTTCTTTACTACATATTCCTGACAGTCCTGCATATTAGTTGATGCTATATCTTATTGTAAGCAATCAATGCAATCATCCAAAAGAAATCATGAGAGCGACGGTGAATCCCGACGCAGAATGTAGATGTGTTCTCTATTGATTTTGCAATTAGACCCCGCAGACATTGTTGAGACTTGCGGTACGGATCGTAAACGCTTAGGTTAGCTAAAATTACATCATGTCATATATCAATTTCTAAGTATTAAATATATTACGTTAGGGAACGCTAGAAAACGAAGTGTACACTAGGTTCCCAATGCCTACCCCGCTAGATGTGGGATATAGCAGAATAAGATACCAAGCGCGGTAAAATGTTACGAGCTAAGCTCCATTATAAAACTCGGAAAATATAAAAAGAAACATACAAATAGAATATCAACACAAAATTATAATTTATAATCAGACAACCTACACACTATATTTCTATATAACTTTTAATATTTTACCCATAAAAGCTGAAGGTATTATGCTAAGAAACAGTTTTTGACTCCGAACTGGAACGCCGGCCTCTGGATCTTGCATTTCTTTTATTAAACTTTCCATCTGAAAAGAAAAATCTATTATCTTGTGACATTTTAAAAATTATTCTCAAGTTTACAGATTTAAAAATAACTATAAACAAATTCAATACAATTTATTTGTCGTGGATTCGAATGGGAACTCGGAGAAATTAATAATTATTTATTACTATTTTCATTTCTTCGCTCTGGTAACAAGGCAAAGTGATGAGTACCTCCACTCAACCCGCAATGCATCAAAAATTCGGCGGAAAGGGGAGAACGGAGTGTCTTAACACTAGGATCTCCGCCTACCCTGCTATACACGTGATGCAGCGTGAAGTTATAAAAATATTAAAGAAATGTAGTTGTAAATTTGTTATGCAAATAAAAACATTTCCATACTAAATTTTGCAAAAATATCAACAATTGAGAGATGAAGTGACTACAGTGTTCAGACACTTTAGGCAGTTCTGTTCGATGTGTACTCGGCTACCATGAAGAGGGCCAAGCTGAAGGCTGACTCTTACGGCCAAAAGAGTCTCTCGAATCAATAAGACTTTCGACAATAGCGAGGACAATGATGCATGGCGGTCTTTCTATAAATACATCAAGAGCCCTTGTTTGTGGACTTGGGTATCAAAAAGTTGCTATTAAAAGTACGTGCCTAAAGCACTCTTGTAAATATTTGAAACTAGGGGTCCGCCCGCGGCTTCGCCCGCTTGACCTAAGAAGACATTCCGTTTAGTCCCATTCAAAAACAGAATTGACTGACAACTGTCATTATAGAATGATGTCAGGCATATTTGCTTATTACTTTAATCTGTAATCCTCTAATATGATTTTTTAACCATATTATTGTAATTTCTATAAGGATTGATATGTGATGTTGATATTTGATATTCATATTTATAATAATGTACTTTGAACTTAAAGCTAATTATTTATTATATGTATATATTTTTGTAACATTACATTATTTTTACATACTATATGTTATATTTTATATATTTAGATTTATTATAAGTATAGATATAAATTGCTATAGTTAGGAATGTCTTTATATTTCGTTAAATAATTATGTTGTTCCTTAAATTATTCTTTTTACATGTTTATTTGTATTGTAACCTAATGGTTGTTGTGTTTGTTGTTGTTGTTGTTGTTTTGATTTATTTTTATAAATTTCTAACCTAAAACCTTACTTCAGAAGTGGGATAAAGATCTCCATTGCTCTGGCTTTCAAGGAACAAAATAATTATTATCTCTAGTTCCGTTTACTTTATTTACATTACTTTGTTGAACTACCTTCTATTTGATTATTTTCTACAAAGAAACGATATGTGACCAATCTAGAATTACATGTAACTTATCTGTGGTTTAAACATATATATATTCTATAACATTTTTAGATTTTATTAAAAATAAATGTTAACGCGGGTAAGCGAAGAAAAAAAGATGGCGTCTCGAGTGATGGCGATGGTCGTATTGTGTTGAATTGTAAAGCTATTTTAATTATTTTCTTAAAGAGTGAAGTTTTAAGTATTACAATATTGGGATATAAATATAGATACAATAAATACGCACATCGTATAATTGAATCATACAAATTGATTGGACAATGGCGGATGCGCTTGGCGTGGTGCCGGGGCCGTGTTATTTTAACTTAAAAGTGGCGTCATTTTAGTGCGAAACTGAATTAATTATCAAAAAGGATAATATATTTTGCATGGAATTGGAGGTATTGGTGATATATAAGGTGAAAGAGACCTCAGAGTGGATAAGTGTTGTAGGATTAACATTTTTTTATTATAATTTTTAGGTTATAAGAAATAGGGTTAATTATTGTTTGTATTTAAATTTTGCATTTGTTGTATGGTGAAGTCCATGGTTCATTTATATTTCTTTTTATTTGCTATGTACTAAACACATATTGTAATTAGTATGCGAACCCTTATTTTTTAATATATTAACTTTGTTTTATACGTATATGTTGTTTTATCTTATTATTAAATATCGTTTAAACAATTAGAATTGTTACAACAGGTCGACACCTAGTTCACGTAGATCTCGGAGGACACATGGCGAGTCGGGTGATAGATCACGGAGCTCGCCAGTCCCGAAGCCGCACTTATTCAGAACGGAATGCGTACGGAATTACGAACGTTACTACTCCCGTCGAAATCGTAATCATACATCAAGTGCACTCGTGTCGCGTTCGGTCGGTAGCAACTTTTTTAGTGCGAGAGGAGTCACGCTATGGCTGCGAACGGCTAGGGGGATTAGGGATCTTTCGCGTTTGTCATCGTTTTGTGGTCAGGTTAGAAAATTCGTTGAGGCTCTAACAATTATCTACACCTAAGAACGCATAACCAGCCCGACAGTTTCTTGGGCTCGCGGGCTATTTTTCTTAGGTACATTATTAGTTACGCCACTAAGATAACATTCTAAATAGAAAGAGAGCTCAGTTTAGTATATACCTCGACATTTGTGCCATATATTTCGATAATAAGGTGCTTAAATTATCTAATTGCTTTGCCATGTTTTTGTTTTGGTGATTGTTTTCAGAAGCAGTAATGACCAGTGACGTTCCACGTCACTCTCCCAGACACAAGACGTATCCATCTCGTGGGACGCACTCCTGCTGGTTATCGGCGTTAGTCGCCATCCACTGCTCTGCGTGCCTCGCCTCACGGTATGCTTCTCTGCTGGTCTCGCGCGACGCATCACCGCTCGAGTTAGTGCGACGCGCTCGCGCAGCCGCCGCATCTGCACTGCTGCGAGGCGATTGCGCCCCTGATGTCACGACGTATTCCTTAATTATTTTTTTCCATTTACTTTTTATTCACTTTGGAACTTGAAGGTTCGAGTGACATTGTTCGAGAGTTTGAGTGACATTTTTGGTATGACGATGTATGATCGTTTTTGAAAGCTTACTTACATTATCTCTATTGCAACAGATTTTGCCCTTGTTTGTGCGAGGAATGATAGAATAGGCAACGGACTTCATGGACGCGAATAATTAATAGCTTGTTTCTTGTACAGATCATAATAACAACAACCCTGACGATACCGCTAGACCCTCAGGCGCATCTAGTGTGTACGAGTCTGCGACCAAAGTTCCTTACTTAGGAACTCTCCAGCAGAGAAAGTTTCCAGCAGAAAAGAGCTGCCGAGGACGCCGCACCGTCAGGAGAGGCCGAGTTAGGAATGTCTCTGTGTACGAGCGGTGTCGGTACCCATCGCTGCCATTCCCGCTACGGGAACCGTTGAATGGGAGCTCAGTCGTGTACCACCTCATTCGCCGGCGGGCGGTCGGCGAGGTAACAACTCTTAAGGGATGAGTAGAAACTTGTAAGGTCGTTATTCTGTGAGTAGGTGCCTTTCATTATTTTCTTTTGCAAATAATGTTTGCAGATTAATATTTTCTTCCTTAATTTATTCATTTTACATGTTTATTTGAATTGTAACCTAATGGTTACTTTATGACATGCAAACAGCAGGGTAAGCAAAGGGAACTTAGTGTTAAGACACTCAGTTCTCCATTTAAATTATCTATTAAAAACGAAATATTATTAAATTAACTATTAAAAACAAACAAATGTTTCTTTCCTAGATTATATGAACGCTTCTACAATTTGTACATTTATACATAAAATTGAAATAACGTATTGTTTGGTTTGCTATTTACTTATATAGTATTATCACCAATAAAAGAAGAGCAAGAATTTCCATTATTATAAATTAGTGGCGACTTACAACCTGATAGGCCCTTGCCAGATCTTGCTATTTTAATAGAACCGAAGAAGCTCAACGAAGATGCCAACGAAAATACAAGACATGAAAGTGATGTTCATATAGAGGGAGATGAAGATGAAGAGGAAGGAGTGGAAGAATCTTGAGAGATTCTTCTACCCCTTCCTCTTCTTCTTCTTCTTCAGAAGAGGAGGAAGAAGAGGAAGATGGGAGAAAGAAGGGGAAGAGAAGTCTTTCTACCACAATTTATTGCAAGACTTTCAATCTTTACTTTTTGTAGTTGAAGAAAAGTATGAAAGTCTTGCAAAAAATCGTGGTATGTTACAAACTTCTTATTATGTTCTTATTTCTATTCCAGTCTTAGTCCAGTGATTATAGTTAATTAAAGACAGAATGGAAACGTCACATTGCAATGTTTTCGGCCTCATTTTATAATTTAAATAAAATATAAAAGCACTGTTCCTCGAATATGTTATAGTAAATCAATATATTAAAAAAATCAAGTAACTGACCTTCGTGTTATTCAACCTCATAATTCGTTCTAAAATAAAAATATAATATATATATTTTAGGTGCAAGCAGCATTTAAGCGGAAATTATGCCATAGGCTCATCATTCTAACTCAATAGAGTCATTGTGCTATTCTTTCATACGGACTCCGAATACTATTCCAGGAACTTCCACACCAATAAGAAAATCATAAATGGTTCCTAGGCGATATAGAAAACGATGAACTCCCTATTCTTCTTCGTCTCATAGCCGTAATAGTGCAGGCGTTCAAACATCGTTTTCTGGTGACGATTAAGACTGGGCCACGTTTCGGAATTTGTTCTTTGTGGGAACACCAACTATTTACAATCTTTGCTCTCGCAGAGATCATATTTGTTCGAAAATTATAATATAAGAAATATAACACAGAAAAATTATGTTTACTTTTATGTAATTACTAGCAACCACAAACAGCTTCGCCCGCTTGAACTACACTATTATTTATTCAATATGCTGAATTACTTAATTTTGGTACCATATTAGCGTAATTCTTATAAGCGTATAATTTTTAATGGTTTAAAAAAATGCGACCTACATTATTATTTAAGATCGGTTCAGTATTTTTTTGTAAATACATATATAAACGTTTTTTTTCTTAGAGCGCTTTGCAAAATAATAATAAATTATTAATTTTTGTTTTCAACATTTGTTAAAAAAGAACGTAAAATAAGTACTTATTTGAATTATTCAAGCCTTTACAATTGCGTAAAAAGACTTAAAGATTAAACAAGTGGCTTAGATAAGGATTTATTCTTAATGGGTTCTATTAGGAATAAATTCTAAAATAGGATTCACATAAAATGATAAGAGCCCTTATAATTTCTATGTGATTTTTTGTTATAGAGCGTTATAAATATGAACAAAACAAAAATGTTTTTACATAACTGTTAATATATTTTTTAAGTGTTATATATTAGTTATAATTTAAGTGATCAAGCTGAATCCTTCACATAGCAAAGTAGGCAAAGGGAATCTGGGAACCTAATTTTAAGATACTTCGGGGCTTACAGATCGAAATTAGTAAAATTCCATGCACAATTGTAAACTGCTAGCACTTGTAGTTTTATACATACTATCAACCCCAAAACAACCCCTTAGTGGTCGAATATCGCAAATCCGTCTTAAGGAGCATATAAACAACTTCGAGACCAATACAAACTTCGAGACTCCTAACACGTGTAGTAACAAAGATTCATAAAAAATATCAACCCCAATGACAATTCCTTAGGGGTAAAATATTACGAATTCCCGTCTTAGTGGTCACTTAAGTCCTATAAATAACGTCCAAACAAAATTTGAGACTTCAGTAATTTGAAACTTCGTTACTACAAATGCTTAGCATTTAAATATACAAATTATTAACTTCAAAATCAACCCCTTTAGAGTTGAATATTGTAAATTACCATCTTAGTAAAAACATGCATTCTATCAGTAAAGCCCATGCTAAATTTGAGACTTCTGACACTTGTAATAACGAAATTTCATATAAACGATGAACCTCAAAAACATACCTTTAGGGGTTGAATTTAGCAAGATCATAATCTTGATTAGCGCCTACATCCTAAGAATTACCCCTGTGCAAAATTTGACACTTCTAGCACTTGTAATCACGAAGTTCCATACAAACTATTAACCCCGAAAACAACCCCTTAGGCGTCGTATATTGCAAATTCCCGTCTTAGCGAGCACCTACGTCCTATAAAGAAACTCCATGCAAGATTTTAAACTCTGGTAGGTTCTGAGATTTCGTGATGAGTGAGCGACCTTTCGATTTTATATTTATAGATTTACTTCATCTAAAGTTATATTGTATTTTTTACTATAGTTTAGTCATTTATTTGTTAATGGTCTCTTACTTAAAAAAAGAAAATATTTTTTCAATGCATTTATTAAAGTATTCAGTAATAATTTGAAATTTATGTAGAGCTCGGTGTTATGTAATAACATTATAAACAAAAATTGAAGTTCTCACGTATTCTCTAATAATATTACACTAGATTATACTTTACGCTGTATTTGTATATTATTTATCGTTTATTTATTGTATTTTTGAATATGTATACAGTATGTTCAACTCTGTATACAGTATGTTTTGTACAAACTAAAGAAAACAAAAACTGAAAACTTATTACTTAACTTTTGAAGCTATAGATACTTTAAAATCAAAAATACAGATAATGTGAATAATATTAAAAATTAAATGGAAAATAAAAGAAATCGAATGATAAATATAATATTGCATAAACAAGATATTTTCAATATACTGTTAATTTAAATAACTAAAACATCGTTTAATACAAGAACGACGAAACTACATTTTTATCCCGGTCAAAACCGTAAGAACTTGAGGTATGTAGGTATCCGTATATGTATGTATATTGTGTGCGCAATAGCTTAGTACCAAACGCTGATAGAAAATAAGAGGATCGATAGGAACGCGCAGAAGGAAAACCAGCTGAGTCATAACGGTCCACGGTTTTCGTATTGTTAAAACTGGCGTCTTCGCCGCTTATTTATATAAAATTTGTAGACAAACTACCTTGATACTGTTATTTTGTGTTATTTTCGTTATAAATCTTCGGTATTTATTTATTTTAATATTATGTTTAAGTTTATTTACATTTTAATGCACTAATAAGAAAAAAATATTTTTCCATATAATCCGTTATTTCTAAAGAAGTGAGATGGTCTTTAATTATAAATATTTGTAAAACTCATAGTATATTTATTTTGTGATATATTTTGTGTAAGTTCTAAATTTGTAACTATTCAAAATAATTATAGCCAACCGTAAGTCAAAATATTTAGTTACAACTGTATTTTGCTTTATTTGACAAATGTAAAGGGTTTCAGGTGTAAATTGTACGTGAAGATCGCGTTGATTTGTCCAAGGGGACGCGAAGGCGAAGGCGGTGACGTCACTCGCGATCAATAGCCCGATTGCAACCCAGAACTTCATTAGAATAATAATTAAATCAAAATGAAATCAGCTTTTTACGCTGAAATCTATTGTTAAAACACTCCGTTCCTCGCTGAAGTTTTCGAGGCGAGTTCAACGGCGGACCTTCTGCCTCGATGTCAGAGCGAAGAAATGAAAATATTCATAAATAATAATTCATTATCTCGAGTGGGGATCGAACCCACAAACGTCGCGTTAGAGTCACACTCTAGTATGGCCTATGCTTGCTGCATGCTGCGCTATGGCCTCTTATTAATAGATTACTAAAAACTTAAAAATTAAAAATAAGATTGCTAAAAATTTTATCTTAGAACATACGAACTTCGCTAAATCTTATTTAGTATAGTAGGTTAGGTACACAATTACGACAAAATCTGAGATATCAAATACAAGAGTAATCAATAATAAGCAGAGTTCCCGGGATACAATATGTTCGTATGTGTATTGTTCTCTTTGTGGCGCCGTAGTGTGGTTATACAGGCCTCCCCTTACAACAGCAATAAAGGTAGAGTAATAAAAGATCGCATAGCAAATAATTAATTTAAACGATCTCGCTGGTTTTCATAATTTATGACAAATCTTCGTAATTAGGTTTTGTATCTCGGAAGTGTTGGAAATTTAATTACTTTTACTCTGTTTTTTAAAAAAGGAGTGTTAATAGTGTATACGGAACAGACTTTTCGTTTATAACCGTGTGTTATTTTTTAAATTATTAAGTGTGGTGTGAAATACTTACTATCTATGCAGTTATGCATTTATGCTTTTGTTGTTTTAACTAATATAGTTACAGTAAAAGTAAAATATTTGTGTAACCGGACTAGAGGAAAAATCTTATATATTCTTATATAAATATAAATAAAAATACTTATAATAAATATTACGTAGACTCTGCAAGAGCCGGGATTAATACCAGGAGAAAGAAGACTTATAATAAACATTACATTGATTAGAATTACACCGTCAACTATCCCATCATGCTTTTTCATTTATTTATATTTTACTTATTTATTGATTAATTTCATAATAATAAGCACCTATTAAATTTTTATTCACAGGCGACAGCCTAGATAACCATTTAATGCTTAATACTGTAAAACATCTGAAAGTACTTGTTTTGTCATAAATAAGTTTTCACTTTCGCAATCACTCTTTTGTGCGTCATGCGTGATTGAAATAAATGTTGAGCGTTTTATTTTTTTTTAAGGCTAAGAGCATATTATTACGGTCAGCAGTTGTATGTTTTTTCTGTTGAAAAAATTATAAAAATATATATTTTATTTTATATATTTTATCTACGATACAGGTCATAATAGATAACTTTATAGTTCCTCATATTATTATATTTCTCTACATTACCGTCTAGTCATCTACTGAACCAGTTTTAAGATAAAAAGTTAAGTTTCTTATTTATATTTGAGAGAACTGAGAAAAAGAACGGAATGCAGTGAAAATGGAAAGATACAAGTGGAATATATCTTTTCGGTAACATAATTTAAAGCCGTGGCTTAGCTACATTGATGAGACTCGTACCGAGTACGAGTATATGACAGCGAAACGTGCTGTGGAAATGTGATCTCTTTGGGTAAGCGGAGTCAGCTTAGTTGACGAATCGAGGGTGCATGTAATAGTGAGAATGAAGAAGGACGTCCTCAGGTGGTTTGGGCACGTCGAAAGAATAAACGGGCCAAGGGTAAGTGGTAAGATAAGCGAGGGAAAGTTCGGTTGACCTTCCAAAACACAGTGATGATATTGAAGAAAGGACATGCCACAATCATGAGAACCCTCTGGGGGGCATGTAAGATTGATGACAGCGTACGAGACGAAAGAGATGATGCACAGACCATCGTTTGGCGGTCCGTTCTCCCTGGCTTCCTTGCTAGGAATGAATCGTGAAACTAAAAAAAACGGAATACAGTAATTTTAAGTGAAATTTAAGTTCATCAAAATTCACCGTGTAATCCGTCAATTTAAAAAATATAAAATCTTTGAAATTCTATCATAATTGAATCAATCAATATTAATATGCACATGTAATATTAGAATCGATCTTACTTTAGTAAAGCATGACGCAATTATGATGAATTCAATTAGTCAGAGATATCGATGATTGTAACATTATACCATAAAAATATTATATACGTACATAGTATTAGGTACATAATGTAATACGTATGTATATTCATCTATTGTACTATTAAATGCCCCCCATAAATTGAATTATTGCCGCCCATATTGTGACGTAAAATTTTAAATTAATTATTTTAAGCCATGGCCATAATAAGTATTTTTTATAGTAATAAAAAAATCACATGGTTAGACAACTTAAGTTCTTCAATTACGACGTTTCTTAACTGCCAGTTGAACATATAAGTCACTTCACAATTTCGCGCATGTGCAAATAAATGGACATTTTAAAAATAAAAATCAAAAATTAGATTACCTTATCGAAGGCCAGGGGTCTGTGCCGCGGCACGTCCCCGAGTTCCATGTTGTCGAGGGGGCGGGGCGGGGGGAGCGGGCGCGGGGGCTGCGCGCGCGCCGCTAGCCGACCTCCATGGGCGTCTGCCGCAGGGGCCGCATGCCGCTCGCGCCCGCGCTGCGCCCCCGACACCTGCAAGATTTGAATATTAGTAATAGTTTGTACATAGTATATAGCTCCTACAACTACATTTATAACTGTTAATGACAGATTATTGTAACTGCATATGCTTATTTATATACAGCTACATAAACGGTTAATATTGTATAAGTAACTAGCGACCTGCTTGCGGCTTCACCCGCAATTTTAGAAATACATACATATATTGTAAAATATATGTGTGTATAGATTTAAAATGTTAGTATAAATAAAAGGCAATAAATCACGATATATTCAAAGGATCTATCATTTATCAGTTTATTATCAATTAAACCATTCCATTGGCATCGAACTAACAGCATAAACAATAATCGATCGCTCAAAGTCTAAGGATATCTAGGTCTAACGCAAGTACAACAATTTATAAGGAAGACCTGCGCTGTGTAGAGATATGGAGAGCCAGCTTTTTAATAATCACAAATTAAAAAAAAAATTATATATAGGTATATTAAAATATTGTAATTACTTTTTATATGATACCATCATAGTAGTTCTGTGTCCCAAATCTGGTTAGGCCCACCGGCAACGATATTCAACGGAGTTGGGTACCGTAAGCTCAGAAATAATAGATAAGTGTTTAATTATGTCATATCTATCTCGCGCATACCTAGCGCGCACGCCAGGTTTTCCCCGCGTAAGTCCCAATCCCGTCGAAATCCCGGAATATTTTGATATATCGCTTCATATCTTGCTCCATATCCCCCTTTATCGATCAACGAAAGTCCCATGAAAATCGGGTTAGCTGTTCCAGACAAACAAACAGAAAAAAAATTGTTGCTGTTTTACTATCGTGAAAATGCACTTCAAAAATCACGATTGTTTGAAAATCACAGACAGATATTTCAATTCTATTTATATGTATAGATAAGATACAAGTACAGTAGTATCAATTGCCCTCCTATTTACATAGTAAATGAAATAATTAGACCAATACGACTCAAATATAAAATGATTAGTTAAATTGCAGGTAAATTACACAATTTCCATATCATGTTCAATCCATTAAAATTTATGGACACCTACTATAGGAACGTTCGAGAACTATTGAACCAAATCAGAGTACGTAATAAGCCACTTAAATAAATAATGCAAAAGAAACAATCTAGCTTTCTCGTTAAACACGACAGGCACTCAACTAAAATACCTTAAACGATTGACGCGACGGGTATATTAAAATGCATAAGAGCGTGCCATATTAGCACATTAGCTGTTCCACAAGATGAATTATAAATACATGGTGAACGCATGGTCGTGGTAAACTAGAACTAGTGGTTTCAAAATGTCAATCGTCGAACCCTTCGCACTTCCGTGTGGTCAGTTCAGGAAAAAGTGCTTATACTTAGTTTTAATATGTAAAAGTTAGTTGACATTTGAATTAATATTTCATATCAATTTTTAATATTTTATACATGATGTATTTTTTCGGGTATTTTGTATATCTGTATAATGTATGAAATATAATCACTTAGCTTAGCTTTGAATAATAATAATATTTAATTCGTAGTTGATGAGAAATAAGAAACAAGGGTACGGACTGACTGACTAAAGTGTGTAATTATGGATATATATATAAATTGAAAATTAAAAGTTATGTAAGTTTATGAAATTACTATTTCTAATTTTTTTTTAAAAGAAAGAGAATCTATTCAATCAGTATTTTTAATAGAAAAAGTTCGTGTATAGAACATTCTATTATTAAAATGTCTTTTGTAACTAACTGTTAATGTTTTAGTTAAAAAAATTAAAAACACTGCGTTGTTATGGTACAAGGTTATAATTCAATTTATAAGTCCATTATACCGAGCTAGAATAAAGTAACTCGGTTAAATATCTTTTTTTCCTTTAAGTGATTTTAAATTGGACTATGACGGCGCAAAATTTATCGGATTCGGGTAGCACTTGTGCAACATCTGAAGTATGGAAATTCGTAAGGTTTCTTTAATCAGCTTCACGCTGTATCCCGCACACAGTAGGGTAGGCAGAAGGAACGTTGTGTTAAGACACTCCGTTCCCCACACAATACCTCCAGAATTCAGCGGAAAATGGGGAACGGAGTATCTCAACACTAGATTCCCTCTGCCTACCCTTCTATTTGGAATACAGCGTGAAGCTGAAAAAAACAACAAACGATATAACTTCATTACATTCCAACAAAAGTCTAATTTACGCATTTAACCACTCAACGGTGTTTGCAAACTGAGTGAATACCACGTTTTATTACTACATAGTTTATTTATGCAGTAAATCCTATGTTTACGAGTGGCTCTACGTGTTTCAGAGCAGATACAGATAGAACTTAGCGCGAGTGCTCGGGAACTATCAATCGACGCGCGACTGCTCGCCACGGATGTACGCTTTCATATACTAAGTATTTGTTAGAAAGTGAATGGAAATAAAAATAATCTTTAATATCAATAATAACAGAACTGTGATATGGCTGATGCGTTGGCTTTTCATCCTATTTGAATATTGGAAAGTCTAAAATTACTGATTAAATTTCTTCATGTATTTTGTTCACACAGCAGGCCAATGGTCTAACCACCGAGGACGCAAAAAACCGTGCAAAGTGGAGTAGGTTGAGTAGGAAGGCAGATCCTAGTAAATAGCCGGGATTAATGCCAGGAAGAAGATGACAGCAGGGTAGGCAGAGGGAAATTACTGTTCAACTGACACTCCGTTTTCCATTTTCCGACGAATTCTGGACGGATTAGTAATGAACTTACTAATTAACCACTAATTCTGGTTGAGTGGCGGAACTCAACGTCGCGCTTTTGCCTAGACACCAAAGCGGAGAAAATGAATATATTAAATATTTCATTTTTTCGAGTGATAATTGAATCCATAACCTGGACCCACTTTGTGCCCCTGCGCCACGAATGGCCTCAATATAACTATTAGCAAATTTTCATATTGGATTAGGATACATTTGAATATTGGAAAGTCTAAAATGTATTTCTATACCTAAACGTCTTCATAGATTTAGGAAGCAAATATCATTTTATATTTATGCCAATCTAAATATTATTGACTATCGAGACCTGTTTGTTATAATAATAACCTGGAGATAAGAAAAACAGACGTAGACAGTTGACGGTCTGATGATATTTTTTTAGTGTACATGTAGAAATCGTTACGGTTAACCTTACTGTAAGTAATAGAAAAGGGTTTTAAATCTCTGTTATCTTTTAAACGCACTTTGATAAGTGATGATAGAAGTATTGGGTCTGTAAGGTGTCTGAGATAGCCAATGAGTGCAAAACCCAAACGAAGTTTTAAGGTTATTTTCAGAGTAATAGTGGTAATTGTAATTTAAAATTTTGCCTTAAATAAGTTTACTTATTACGTGAGTATCTTCTTCTTCCTGGCATTAATCCCGGCAATTTACCAGGGTCTGCCTTCCTACTCAACCTACTCCACTTTGCACGGTCTTTTGCGTCCTCCGTGGTTACTTATTACGTGAGTATGTCTTGGGAAAATTAAAAACCACGTAACTAAAGCGAGCGGAAATCTAGTAAGATTTATTTAAAATTATAATTTGAAAATAATATACTGAATCCAAAATATTAATCATAATCACAATGGATTTCACACACTTATGAAGACAGATTTTTACGAGCGCATAAATGTTTCGGAAAAGTAATATACATTATGCAGTCAATACGGCCGAGTGGGTCGGAAGCAATCAATCGACAACTTCTATGCAACGAGAAAGTGAATGAAGCTAACGCTTTGTCAGCAATATTGAATACTGCTGCTGAGGTTAGAAAACATACTTAATAAATATTTTCGATATATTTTTTATTTTGTTTTGATGCTTGCAATTCAGATAAATGAAAAAAGCTTATTTATAGTTTTCAATTTCTTCAAGTTTAACGACGTTTTATACGGGATATGCTATGTGACTACTATTAGATATTGTACCCAAAATACATATGAATCCAACTTCGCCGTTACGTTTAATATTATAAAGAGCTTTTCATAAAATGTACGTTTTTAATGTTGTAACAGTTTTAAATATATAAAAATACCTTGATAAGCCATGCGGATGAATTGACAAATTCATCTACGGATGTCATTTGTATTCTGAAAATAGATATGAAACGAATGAGTAATAGCACTATTTAGTAAAAAAAAATCAAAATCAGCTTCATGCTGTATCCCGCACACAGGCAGAGGGAACATAGTGTTAAAACACTCCGTTCCCCACTTCCAGCCGAATTCTGGAGGCTGGACGGCCTATTTAGTAAATCGAACAAAATAAGCATTGTACTGTATATAATAATACTAACCTCGACTAACTAATCAAAGCGTCATGAGGCATTGTACGTCACTTTTATATGGTCATTGACTCGTCCAGACCAGTCGTACACTATTCACTGAACACTATACAAAACTAACTAACTAACGATACAAATTAGCACAGGCCATTTAATTTGCCTGGCTAACGGCAGCCGCACACCATCTCCTATCATCGTCTGATAAGAGATAAGAAAACGCTTAAAATCTCTTCTCGTGTCGTAAATTTAAGTATCATGAGGGAATTTTGGGGCTTAAGCACCTTTAGATAATTGAGATAAGTGGACTCTAGCAGAGGCACCCGAGAGGATAATGACGGCGACCTTGTTACGTGTACTTGTCTCGTATATTTACAACTAAGCTAGAGTTGCTTAATATTTTTTTTACACAATAATAATAATAGAAATGAGATAGATAAATATTAATGAATCGTTTAATAAGTTAGCTTTTGACTGCCTTTCTATATAATATTAAAATGTATGTGGTTTGTGTACTTACTATGTATGTCTATTTCTAGTTCTACAGGTACTACGTTTATCTCATGATATAAAATGTGCAGACGTATAATTTTAAGCAATAAGCATTATTCATGTTTTACGTAGCTTAGTTTTAAGTATGAAAATATAGTGAAAATATTTAGCAAAAACTCTAAATCAACAAAACTACAAATGCATTTATTTGGAGTTTCCTGAGCTCTATATAGGTATCGTCTTGTCTGAACAGATGACTTTTCAATTTGAGCCATTATAGATAAATAAACAATCTTCGTCCGCCCAATAAAAATATTATTTTACATAAATATAGAACAAAGTTATAGTATATTTTAAGAGAAATATTAAAAAACTTGGTGAAGTGCGAGTCGCAAGCAGTGCTGAGGGTTCTTTTGACGGATAGACGTACAGATAGACGTATGGGAAAGTAATCAGAAATCTTTACAGGTTTCGTTTTTTTTTGTTACACAATCCAGGGACTATTCCATGATCCCGATATTGTCTGCAGAGAATTCCCAAATCTCGATTTTATGAAAAGGTCCAGTTGGCGGCCTATATAATTATTATAAATATAAAATATGATACACACAGTGGTTCTGTCTAAAGTCTAAATGGATTTAATGGTTTGTGTGTGTATGTAAATAAATGTAATCAGCCAACTTAAAATTATAATAAAATTGAAATACGAAGTAAAAAAAAAATTTGAAAGCCCTTTTTAATATAGGAAAATTTATAAAATTTTATTAAAATAGTAGTGACATTTACGCAAATCTGCACTCTCACGCTCTCTATCTATGTGCCAAGAATTCCACAAGTTGTTTTGATATGTTCCTTTAAGTGAACTATTCCATCTTGAATTATTAATGTAATATGTTGAAGATAGTAAATTGTTATTAGATTCTGAAATAACGTTTTCGAAATATATGTAAGATTCTTCTTCTGGACATTCGGCAGAAAGTTGAGAACGGAGTGTCTTAACACTAGGTTCCCTCTGCCTACCCTGTTGTGTGCGGGATACAGCGTGAAGCTGATTTAATTTTAATTTTTAATTTCTGATCCACTTTACATTAAATCACCGGTCAACCGGTACCAATTTCATGATTGTAAGCGAAAGGGGCGTGGTATATAAAAATTTTCAAATTTAATTTTGCGAGTTTATGTACCAATAATTATTATGTAGAAAGTATTAATTCTCATATATTTAGACCTGGATATTTGATATAACAGCTGGATTATGTCCATTTGGGAAAAATAGTCTTGACAGGCAGACAGAAGACAGAAGTACATCTAAATGATCTTATATATATAAAGTTCCTTTTTTATGAAGTACATATTTGATACCTAGGTACTTACTGCCTTAAGAAAAGTCTGCATTCAAATGAGCACCTGTAAAGCGATCGATAAAATTTTCGTTTAATTGATATACATACATATATACAAGATTATATTAAAAAAAACCTTAAAGTCATTTTACTTACGGTATGAAGTCTTGTACGTGTCTTCTAAATCAAACCAAAATCGTTTGAAATAAATGCAATTTTAATCTGTCAACATTTAGAGCCCATAACGTTTAAATTTATAATGGCAGAGGGGACAGTAAATCGCAGGATTTAATAATTGAAGTCATATATTACGCATGGAAGATATATTTATTTACTTTACTAGTGCCATGACATGGGTTTACTCGAAAGTTAATATTTTTTTGGTATTGATTTTCTTTTAACTTGATTTGAAAACTGCTTAATTGGGATAGTAAATCTTTGTATTGCATTTATTTATATTACTTACGCGTAGTAAGAGAAGAACTGCATTAGATCGACAGATATAAGATTCAGAAATTCTTTGGTCTTTGATGACAATAAAATGCTAAAAGCCAATGTTTGATTATAGTAGGTATACATATATATTTACTTAGGAATGATTTTAAAAAATGTTATTCATAGAAAAAAGAAGAATAATTCTACATTGAAATTGCTGCACTGAGTAGGGTACATGACATTCATAATAAATAATACGCAGAAGCATTTCCTTTTATATACAAATTGATTAAATCATCAATTAACATAATAGATAAGACTTTATACGGAGGTATTTTGTTTCTAGGGAATATATATTTCTTATATAGTTAGGATTTATAAATCATTCAATAAAGAAATAGACGCGATTCAGCATTTCTTCACACATAGCCAATACAATGGACTTGGTCGAGTACGTACTAAAATATTTAATTCAATCAGTCTAGTGTAAGAATTTTTCGTTAACTTCGAAATATTTATTGCTTTTCATATCTAGTACAGGTATGTTTAGTTAATAGTTGAATCTATGAACCTTTGGACACAAAACTAAGAAAGCACAGTATTCCAACAAAAATATGATAAAAAATTGGGCCAAATGTTTCAAAAAAATATATTATACAGTAAATATATATTTGTATGTATAATAATCTACAGCAGAAGGCAGTTAGCTGTGGCATTGGCTCTACAAGTCTACATACATCCCATTCGATTATAACGTACGAAGCATTATATCGTCCAGATATAATGCTTCTTACATTATGCATTACCTTAATTAGCTTCCATTACTCGACCTCCATTTGAGATGCAGCTGTCAAAGTCGTATTTGTAAACGTGAGCTCAAGAATCAAGTGTCATTGCACTTTATCGCAATCACCGTATCATTTCTTTGTTTATATTTATTTGTAACGCGGAAAATTTACTTTTACATTACATAGGTGTATTAACATGGTATTTATTTATTTTATATATATTGTTTAATGATAAATATGTGTATATATTTAGTTTAATTTAAATATGTTTCGAGTTTTCTCCAGTTTAAAATAGATATTATTTGTTTTATCAATTTATTAGGGCTTGTTTTGTTCATGTAGTATATTTAAATGGACGAAAAATGTATAATGCAAACCTTATATTTTTACTTAACAATTGTTGTTTTAAATTAAAATAAAAACGAATAAAATCTTTCAACACCTAAAATATTTGTAAAGTATATAATATTAAGAAATGAAAAGTAAAATTTTATTAAAAAACGTATCGGATAAATCGCCCGAGGGAGTGTCGGGGCGCATGTCCGAAATGGAAACTCTAAGACTTTCAGCTCCTTTTGTTGTAGCTCGATGGTTTCAACTGCATCATTGTGTTGCTCTTTTTTTGCTTTTCATTGCATTGTACTGTTTAATTTCTGTTGCATTTTCAGTTTTTTTTTTTACTGTGCAGAATATTTTTTGAATACAACGATTGACGAGGCAAAGTGCGGCGTTGGGTTCTGCCACTCAACGTGACTATACAAACAATGACTACAGAAGGAGTGAACGGAGAGAACGGAGTGTTTTAACACTAGGTTCCCTCTGCCTACCCTGTTGTGTGCGGGATTCAGTGTGAAGCTGAAAATATTTTTTGTTCATTATATATTTGGCAATGTTTCATTGTTAATGTTGTTTCTTTGTCATTTATGTTATAATATTTAAAATATTTTATTTTATTTTAAAAAGTTATAAAATTATATTTTAATATTTATTTTTATTATTGATAAGTTAAGTATTTATTAAAGCTTTCATTTGATCTAGGAGCTTGATACAGTTATATCAATTTTTTAATAAATGTTCAAAGCCGTTAAATCGCGTGTGACCTCAAGCAAAAGGTCAAACTTAAGGTTGGAATGTCCTTTTACAACATCTCGAATAATAAAACTATTTAAAAAGGGCTATGAAAATGATAAATTACACTAAAAGAAAAAAAAGTTTAGTTAAAAAGTCTTGTAACTTATCCTAATATTAATTTACATATTGTACTGGAACAAAATCTACGCGAGAGCAAAAACGAAGGCTCGCCTAAACTTCCATTATGTAACAACATCTACAACGTCGTCAAAAACCAGCTAGCTATAAAAGGAAAAGGGAGCCGTTTATTTATTCCAATGGATTAACAAAGCGGCGGCGGCTTACTGCAAGAGTACATATAAATCTGAACTAACCAATAGAGCATGAGAGCAGTCGAGAGTGGAACACACGGTGATTACGATCACAGAAGCCGTCGATCAACAGCACGGCGGCGACGTCCGCGGGTCGCGCGGTCGCGGCCTGGGCGCGCTACATGGAGGGACTCCGTACTCGACTTAGTAGCGTGGGCGTAGGGCGAGGGTCAGCTCAGCGGTCGCGCGGCGCGGCCATGGCGCGCGGCAGGCGGCGGCGACTCGCGCACTGCCGGCCCGGCCGCCGCCGCCGCCGCGCGCACGCGCCTACCCTCCGCCCTCCGCGCGCCGCCCGCCCTCAGAGCAGATTGATCAGACTTTCCCGATTACGATGAAATTTATTATTCGCGGATCTATTATCGACGTGATACCACGGACGCACACCCGTTCTGGTTCGTTTTTACATAAGTTAACGCCGTAGCTAAGGCCATTGTGCAGTATATATAACCTTCAAGTTATATAATTAAGCGTAACAATGCGTACGTAACGTACGATGATTGTCTCTACTAACACCGTATAGTATCTTACTGCTAAATGACTCTACCTATCCATGAGTGGTTAGTATTGATTTCTTTGTTACCTTATTTATTCTCAAGTTCAGACCAATGATTGCGATAGAGTTTATAAAAAACATAATCGAACGGTGAATCATATCTTACCTAGTAGTACTTTTGTTATTTACTATTATAATATAGTATCTTAGTGGAATAGACGACTAACAAAAATATTACTTAGCATCGCTATGCATTTGCATTAATTAAATGCATTTATAGAGTCAAGAATTAAAACAGCTCTCGAATTAGCTAGCTTTTAAAGCCTTGAAAATACGACTCACATTTATACAAAATATAGTTGCATGAACATCCTGCCACTCTCATTTTTGTATGACAATGGATTTATTCTTATGGTTCTTAATTATCCTTCCGTTCTAGAAAAAATATATAATATGAGCTCGCTGAATTCGATGACCTACTATCTCTCACATATCTACCTATTTTCTTGGCTGAAATACTCGTTAAATATACAATCGAAAAACTCTATCTTTTTATTTTTTATCTCAACCCTTAGGTAAATTCTCTAAATTATTATATTTTTTTTGGTTCATATAAAATTCTTGCTGAAAACGTTGTTATTGTTGAAATGACTGCTGTATGTACATCGGGGCTAGATTGCTTTATGCTATTTGTTCAAGTTTCTTTACCATTGTTTGAATTTTATTTTAATCACACAGCGAAGGGGGGCGTTGAGTGCCTCCCCTCGGCACGCTGTGCCTCCAAAATCCGGTGAGGAACGGAGTGTATTAACACTAGGTTCCCTCTGCCTACCCGGTGTATCTGTATGCTGAATCCCGTACATAACAGTTTTTCATAATACATTAACGAAAATTATAATAATAATTAATAATGTACGATAACAACCTAGTAATTAAAAATATTCTAGTTTTCATAAATGCAACATATACCTATATCCTATACCCTTATATATTTTTCAAAAGCTAAATTTATTCGTAATTTGCTCTTAAAATTTAATTTTCATGCTCTAATTGCAGTGGTTTAAACTTCATAAACTTTAAGCACGTCATTAAACATTTATAAATAACTTTCAAGGTATGCGGCCTGTAATTAGTCTTTGGAAATTATTACTTAAATTTTTGTATAGGTAAAATTTTACAATCGGTAATAGATTCGATGAATTATTATTTCATATTTTAAAAGAAACTATAACTTTTTATAGTTATATTGTTATACGCTTTAAGAAATTTATATTAATTAAAACATTAAACAACCGCAAATTCCTCTACTTGTCAATAGATATATAAAGAAAAGAGTGGCTAAAGTGCGAGCTTAAGTTACACAGTGCTATAGAAAACTTTGATTTTTTTATCTTCACGCTGTATCCCGCACATAGCAGGGTAGGCAGAAGGACAATACTAATATTTCCAAATTATCATGTTGTATAAAATACGAGATTTGAGGCCATATTTTAAAAGCAACCATGACATCGAGCAGTAAAACGGGCACGGCGGCCGACACGCGATTCCGTAGTTTCGCCATTCGCCGACTACCCACCACCCACTTATCGTACTATCGTATCGGTAGAGCGTAGGCGATTATCTACGATTATCACCAAGCCTGAGTAGAAAGTATCTCAGAAATCACTTATAGATAAAATTAATTGAGTTAAAACTACTTAGCACGATCGTTGGACGATTTCTATTGAATAAATATCTGAAAAAATTAAATAGTTAAGATTTATACCTACAATACAGGTTTAAAAATTTTTAAGCTTAATTTTTTCATTGATCGGTTTTATTAACAATTTCTCTTTAAAAACCTTCAAACAACAAATGCTGCATTTAAAGCCTCATCGAAGCAGTTGGGTTGCCCTTGGCCCAAAGCGTTGGGTTAAAATTCCCGACGAATATTCTATTTTACTTATAAGTAAAATAATTCACTTTATCAATATTACCCAATAATTTATTTCAGTTTCCTTTTTCTAACACAAAGTGTGAAAATTAAATCTTTTACCGTGCCTATAAGGTTAAAATTTTGGATATACGGAAAATTTATTATTTAATATATAAGATATCTTTCAAATAAACCATTTATCTCCCAAAGTAATGTTAGAATATATAAATATATTCAAATTTAGGCAATAAATATAAATAATGGGATTAACATTAGTGCTAGGGATCTGTTTGGTCGATACGATCAAGTCGTTTGCCTCACGCTGCAATGCCGTAACACGATTTATATTTTACTAGCTACCACATGCGATGTTAAGTTGTATTCACACGATACTATTTTTTAATTTTTTTAATATATTCTTTTCACGCTTTGTCCCGCACTTAGCAGGATAGGTAGAGGGGCCTAGGCCGCATATCCCTCTGGACATTCCTATTACTGCTAGATTAGATTAGATTCCTAGAAATGTAGTATGAGTGGCGGAACAAATATTAATAAAATTATTATGGACGAACGTTGACTTTCAATAAAAAAAACATCATTATTGAAACATTTATTATATTTTTAAAGATAAACATAAGAAACGAACATATGCGGAAAAGGCATAATAAAATTCGTGATAATATAAAAATTAAATATAACAATATAATAATATCAGGAATGCTAAGTAAGAAAACTTCCACCAATAATATCACATGAACAAAGAACTTAAATCTAAATAAGTTTTAATATTTCGATGATACACTTATATATAAGATGAAGAAAAATGAGTTATCATAACGAAACGTTTGAAATTTTATACTTTTTTTTGTTTAAATTGTTATCATTTTTAAAACTTTACTGTAGTTTTATTATGGAAAACTTCTTCTTTTTTCTTGTACAAAATATTTTTTGTTTATTATTCTTTAAATATATATATAAGAAAACTATCACAATTTTTATTATAATATGATTTTAGATGACAACATGTATTACTTTCAGATAGAGTAATATGTACTTGTAAACAATATAGCTCGATGAGAACTTTCAAAATTATCGAAAGTACGAGTCCGATCTCAATACTACAGTAGAGTAGAACGTGAGGCAAATATTATTGAAGATTATGCACACGACTGTACTATACCTAACTTTGGAAAGTATTTGTGGGGCGTTATAGGTTATATAGGTATTTGAATTTGATCAGACTAAAATTACGCACTAACATATAAAAGGCATTTACGTGTTTACAAGTAATACATTTAAGAAAAGACAATACAATTGTTATTATTGTAAATTAGCGTGATTTATCAGACTTTATGTACTTGTCCAAGTCGGCATCACTGGCGGGGTCGACTTGGGACAGCTGACGGAAGCTCTCATCATCTACAAAGCAAATTTCATGGTCATCAGGGTCTGCCAGGATGATGACCCTGACAGTAGCTTTGCCAGGAGTGTCCAGAGAGATTAACGGTGTCAGTATTTTCTCTTTGGCCTCCTGAATCTTCTGATCAATTATGGGCTGTTGGTCAAATGGACAAGAGAAAGCGATGCGGCCATATGCTTTTGCATGGTTTACTGGTTCCCCTGTAGCAAATAAAAGAAATAACACATAAGATTTTTGCTAAAATATAATGACAAACACTTTAATTGGAATAGCAATACTCGTATATGGGCTTTCAATGAGCTGTGGGACAGCATCTGACTGTTAATAATTATATAAAGCTACTGGGTGATTTTTATAACTATTGTTTATGCTGTAGAATGACATGTATTGTTTGACACCACCACTTATAATTATGGTACATATTGTTTTTAATTTCAAAAATTTAGTATATAAATATAATGTAGTAATTTTTTACTGAACTCACCAATATCTACTAATTCAAGTTTTGCTTGGGCTTCACTGAATCCAAGGACTGCAGATTTATTATTCTTTTCGAAAATCTTGAGGGATAACAAGCCATTCCAATAAGCAATGGATTTTGACAGATTTGAACTGGCCAAAGACACTTTGACAACTGGATCTGAAAATTTCAATAAGCACATAAATAAAATGTTTACCCAACTACCATGAAAAAGGTTCAAAGGAAAAATTTGACTGTGTTCTTTGTTATATATCATCATATAATTTATTTTATTAATAAGATAAAAGGAATACTGAACTCATAAACATATTAAACATTGCAATGCATTTATAATAAATAAAATACTTATGCAAGATTCTTAAACTTTTTAGGTTCATAAACTATCCCTCACATAGCATACCCCAGGCTCCAGTCTAATAAATTTTAGTCTCATAAATTTTACCAAGTGGGGATCAAACTCGCAACTATATTTTTTACAGTAGCTGAAACACTACACTTAAAATTTTAAATTATGTAAATCCTTTTATATTATGTTTTTCTTTACTACATGTATATGTAATTTAGTAATTATGGTTACACATGTTGATTATTTAACATGTTTTATATGTTATGTACACTGGTATTGAGTTTTGTTTAATTTTAAATATTATTTTCAGATATATAACAAAGCTGATTAAAGAAAAATTGTATGCCCATGTGAAAACAAGAAAATTTTAAAAAAATAATAAAACTTTAATTATTTTAATTAATAATCAAAGTTATTGGAATAATGACTTTGCTTATAAAAAAGCAAACTTCATAATTATCAAAAAACATTTTCTTTATATAGACTGGATAAAGAATTTTCATTGTCAAGTTGTGTGTAATATATTTGTATAACTCAACATGATATCACATGATCTAAAAATATGATAAAATTTTCCAAGATGATTGAAGATAAAAGAACTCCATGTCAAGAATAACAAAATTATACTCATATAAATAATGTGAAAAGTGAAATTTTATTCTGGTGGAGATTTATTTAAACATGTATTCTGTAGTCTGTAGTTGAAAATAGTGGGATTTGAGTTAGTATCATCTTATTGAAAATGTTCAAGCACTTTGACCACTAAATCATATAATCAAAATTAAATACACCTTAATACACTTTAGCCTTATTAGCCTTGTTAAAAGAGCAAGCAAATGACATTATTAAATATTTCATTTTCATCTATAGTGAGAATGGAACTCACAACCTGTTGTGTTTACAATTATAAAAATGTATGCAATATTTCAATCACAATTATAAAGATATTTTGCTTATTATAAAAATGTATGAATTATTTTGTAAGTATGTAAAAATATATATGTTTAAACAATGTCTACATAAACATAATTGTTCAAAGCTAAAATACAGGCCACCCCTGAAAATATCTCTATATAAACCCTTGTCTTACCCTTATCCACAGGCTGAGGTTTGTCAACAATATAAAATTTGTATCCACCAGGTGCTTCTATATATTTCAATCCATTTTGTTCCTTTACTGGCCAGTTTGCAGCCTCAGCTCGCTTCAAACTCTCACTGGATTGAATTGTCAGGCCGAGGAAATCATTTCCTTGTTCATAATATGTTATTCCATAGTTATAAGTTAATTCCACAACAAAGTGTGTATCTTCTGGACCATAACCAATCATGGTTTTACTCCAACGGTTAGCATAAGGCCTGTAACATTACACGATCTTATACTATTATGCTAAATATAAGATATTATAGTACTGATATGTAACATAAAAATTGAACCATAGTAACTTGCATTTAAAATTCAATAATTACTTCAAAAACTTACCCATTGCAAGCAGCCTCACACCCTTCACTAAACTCTTCATGTCGTAAAACCTAGAAATTAAAATAGCTTACTTTAAAAACAATATAAACTACTTAGTTACGTGAACACTTATTAGTTCCACAAAATTACTTGTTCTCGGATGCAATTAGTTTTGTGGCCTTGAACATTTCTAGTTGTACCGGTGTTTTACGTTTGTGTTCATTTCAAAAATTAAACTGGTGTTACAAAAATTGTGGAAATTTCCGAAGAAAACTTTTAATGGAAAAACATGCAATCTCACCTTCATACCCAGAATTTCCCTGTAGAATTTAGCTGTGAGGGTTCTATCAGCTACTTTGAAAACGAAGTGTAACGCGCGTCCGCTAATCATTTTTGTTTAATATTTATATTTTAAAAAAAAACAAAGTAAGCTAATTATTGAATATTGATGATCTAAACTGACGAATTATCCTTAACTATGGCGTAATACTTTTGAAACTAGATCCCACTCACAAAGCAACACCAATATGCACCATTTTAAATGTAAATGTCACACGTTCACGTCACGGTTGACATTTGTCAATTGAAAACACCGAGTAGCGAGTACCGACTACTGAGACGCCACAGTGTAGATAAATGTAACTAGAGATGAGTGCATGATATCTTTATTGAATCATTTGTCTGTATCACGTTCGTTTAGCTGTAAACCAATTTTCAATTTTAACTGTTTGTAATAAAGACTAAATCTGAATAATACAATAGGAATTCTCCATCATCCGCGCAAGATATCATAAGATAAGATAAATTGAATTAATATTGAGATTGCATTCAAATGTTAAGGGCCTTTAAGTGTCATTGTCGTTTTATGTTATATTTATAAAAATAAATTAAATTAGTTTATTTATTTATTGTTTCGATATTATTATACTTAGTCTTGTTATAAATATAATTACAAAGGAAACTGTCATTTTTTTTAAAGTAACATTTATAACTATTGCAGTGTGTTAGTTTAATAAATTAAAATAAAAACCATTACAAACATATTCTAAGTGGTCTTCATTGGCTGCAATAAAGTCCTTTAAAGGTTGAGGCCAGATCAATAGCATTACGTACTCTTTCTATAGGAAAGTTCTTCACTGCCAATCGTATGAATTGAATTCCAAACTATCATGGCACTTAGAGCAAGCTTTACTCTCTAAAACTGGCCATAAATCATATTTTTTTATTTTATTCCTTATACCTCAATTCTGGAGATATAAGGTAATAAAGAATATTACATACGTACAAGATACGCGCGAAAAATATAATCCTCCCTTAGCAGTCGGGAAAAGTATTTTGTTTATTTTTAAATGTAACAGTATTTATGGCCACACTAAGTACGTCTAACTGGATTTAAATAAATTTATAACTGTATTTGTGGATACGTCTGTATTTGTGTTATATGACAAGAAAGTCACAAAAAATCGAACTTAAAATATAAAATAAGAATAATAAAATTGAGAAACACATAAGGTTTTAATATATACCCATTTGAAACATTTTCTTTTAATCAATATCCTTTGAAGATAAAATAGTTTTTGTACTTAGTAATAGTGTTTGTGTTGTGTAGATATGACGTAACCCTATCACGCGAACACCATGTGTCGCCTAGGCCTAGAGACATGCAAGTGATAATAATATGATACTGTATTAGATGTAAGAAGATTAGATATCGTCTATTGCAGATAGGTACCTACGTGAGCGTCTGCTTGCTAAAGGATTTGCCCAGTATTTATAAAATCTAATAAGGCTCACTATTTAATGTCGAGTTTAATCCTTTTTTATAATTTTACTTATTATATTGCCGTACTCGAAAAATAAGTAACTTCAAAAAACAGAACCGTGATTGATTACAGGCGTCCCTCGTATAACACGGTTTCGATATTACACGATACAAGAAATAATATTAATATAACACGATTTTGAAAAATATGCATTTTGAATTATTATTTTTTCGTTCAATAAGCTGTTTCTACTTGTTTTATACAATGTAATTATTATTATTAGTCTTTGAATATATTTTTTGTTCTATTTTTTAATTTTTGTATTTCATCATAAAATTGAATTTAATTTATTTTTCTTAATAAAAACTTCAAGATAACTTCGAACTACCGGTAACTTAGTATTTGGAACGAAATTTCAGCTATCATAAAATTTTCCACCTTAAGATTTGGTTTCGATATAACACGGTACACATTGCCTTTATTTATATATTATTTCAAAGTTTCGTATAACACGGTTTCGATATAACACAAGACAAGGTCTCGATACTACACGGTGTACAGTATGGTATACCTGGTTTCGTATAACACGGTACGAATTAATCGTGTTATACGAGGGATGCCTGTATTTATAGCTGTACGTATGTCGGTATGTTACTTACACTAAATTAAAAATTATTAACAACTTTAATACAAGAATAGTGGTAAAACGTGTAAATTGAACCCACAACCTGTCGTCATTTCAATCTCACATTATGCCCAAATAGTATTACTTATTATTTTTAGATAAAAAATACAATTGCAATTGTAACTAAAATAAGTGAGTGCAATAATTTACCTACAGTATGTAGGTGTGGCACTAGACAAGCCCCGACACGCATCGAGATTTTGCAATGGAGCCGTGCTTTAACGTTTAATTATTAATATCTTAGTCATTTTTGAAGATAGACAAAAAAACTATTCTTTTATGTTGAGTATCCTACGTTTTAGATATGCTGATAACAAAAAACGTTGGTGTAACTGCCACTCGTAAACCTTGTTTGGAATTGTACCAGATCCAATTACAAGTAATTAAGTTACAAGGATGTCAAATACAATTTTATATATTTTTTTTGCTGTCGAGAGAATTCAAAATAAAATCAACTTCACGCTGTATTCCACACACAGCAGGGTAGACAGAAGAAACCTAGTGTTAAGATATTCTGTTACCCACTTTTCCGATTTCCTGGAGCATTGCGTATTGAATGGCGTAACTCAACGCCGCGCTGGGATTTTAGATATTTTTTTTTATAATAAAGGTTTTTAAATTATAAAAATTAAGTAGATACATAGATATTTTTTTAATAAAAAAACATTTTTCTTTGTTATCTTTGAACGTATAGCTGAAATTTCACAAGCATCCGTGTGGAAATATAGAGCACATAATAAAAAACGTCACAGTGGACTCATCGAGTTAGGAGTTTCTATTGACTTTAAAAAAGTGACATCTTAAAAGTCCATTTATTTCCATTTAGCTTAAACTGCTTTAGATTAATTATTAAAGATTATTTTTACTTGTATAGTTTATTCTTTAACATATTTTTTAAAATCATATGTTATTTTATAATAAGGAGAATTCTAAATAAGGAAACTGAGTAGGTACTAATAATATAAATTCATATTCGAAATTAAACGATTGAGAAAAGCTAGTACCTACTGTACTATAATATGTTTTGTTCTTTTCTTTTTATTACTATAATATGATAAACTGGCATTAGGAAGAAATAAATAGGACCGGAACAAATGTCAAAGGAGGAATGTGGGTAGTTTCACCTGTTATGTTTAATAGGAAATCAAATCCACAAATTAATTCATTCACATAAAAACTACATATAATTTCATACAGAAATACGATTAAATATATTTTCTCTTACATCTAAACTACAATTATAATTTTGTGGTAATATTTTTTTTTTACATTTTTCCATAGTATGCAATAAATAGAAATCTTATATAAATCGTACACAGATAAGTACTACGATCTCTATTGTTTCTGCTAGTCTGTAAATATATCTCATAATTTTATATGATTAAATTTATCAGGTATACCGTTAATCGGGATATGATTATCAAAGCCATTGTTCGTCTAAGATTCCTTTTCATTAGAATTATAGTAATTTTATTACAAAAATAGCAAGGTTAAGGGATTCAAGTACAGTACTAGGTCGTTTTTACCTTAATTTCATATATAAATCAATATTCATTATACAAATATTATAGTAACAAATTGATCAATTAATAATAACAAATTTAAATCCATGACTAGAATCAAATCTTTGTTAACAAAGCGTCAGCACGCATCAAATAAAATATAAGTAACTATACATTTACGTAAGGTCATAATGTAATTAAAATATGGAAGGTATGTTTATTTATATACTTATTATATATTTATATTCATTTTAAAATTTGATAAATTATATTATAGTAGTTCTAAATGAAAATTGTAATAAAAATATAAAATTAGTTGTAGTAAAAATGGATAGGTCGCTATGTAGACACCTGATAAATTGACTATGATGATCCCTATAATGATAGTTAATATTTTGGAATATTTTAAATAATCAATACATTTGCATAAGAAAATACATCAAATTTGTAGGCTCTTTGAGATTTATAAATACATTCTTTTTAAATAGTAATTATGAGAACTTTAAAAATTAGGTACACTCAGATTAAAATTGTAAATAATTGTTAAATATTCATTCGCGTACAACATCGATGAAGTAGACCCGTAAATACTTAATGATATTAGTCATATAATATAAACTTTTAAATAACATTGTAGCATTAAGCAAAGTAATAATTCTACTATCCAAGTTGAGAATTAGTAGGTACCTATAAAACAGAAGTGTTGCAATGTTGAATGCCATATACAAATTATATAATTTTTTTGAGCTGGTAACTTAAACATACCAGTTTTATTTTTAACAATACTCAATTCTCAACCTGGATTTAATAAACATTTCTAAACAATAGTATAATTAACGTAATTCTATGATTAGAACCGGCCCTAGCGTTAGTGCTGCTGGTAAATAAAATATAAGAAAATTAGATACATAAATTCAAAGCGTCATCTATTTTCAATGTGCAACCATTTTCCACTAAAACCGGCACTAATTTCGTTTTTCTAAGTAACAAGATCATGTTGATATTAGCAAGATAATTCAGTTGGGTTTCTCCTTGTCATTGCCGTCTTTCTCTTTTTCCTTTTCCTTTTCTTTGTCCTTCTTCTCCTGTAGTTGTTGTAAATGCGCCGGTAAAGCCTTTAATATTGCATGCACCTGTAATTTAAGTTAAACGAATAATTTACCAACATGTCTATACTACATGTTTATAAAATCAGTTATTACTGGTCTTCTGACAAAGACTGACAAAGCTATAATATTTTAAAATCAAGTTAAAAAATAACTGAGTGAAAAAAGCTCTAATACTGTTTTTTTAGCTTTTAGCTTATTGTCATTCTTTACCTCCTCAGCGACAGCCATGAGAACGAATTCAAATTGCTGTTTCGTAGCCACAGTTCGCGGACGCTGGTCTCGGATATGCTCGAGGGTCGCCGCAATGTCTATCTCCTTAGCGCCTTTGGCCATACGGTTTAAGACCATGTCTATTAAGCAGTAGGTGCCGCTGCGGCCTGCTCCGTCGCTGTAATGTAGACATTTATTTATTATTTTTTAGATTCACGGTATATCCCGCACATGACAGGATAGGCAGAGGGAATCTCAGAACCTGGTGTCAAAACCCCCCCGCTACCTCATTTTGTGTCGAATTCTATAGGCATTGCAAATTGAATGGCAGAACTAACGCTGCGCTTTGCGTCTTTAACAGAGTAAGGAAATTTCATAGAGTGGGAATCGAATCCAAATGTTGCGTGTGCAGTCGATTACTTGTGTCCCTACGCCACGACTAGTCTCAATTTATTCATAATATATTTTTAACTTATGTTTAAATTAAAAAATATAACGTTTACAAACCTGCAATGTACTACGATTGGGCAAGATCTTCCACGGTACGACTTATTCACCTTCCTGTAAAAATATTTATAGATAGCTTACTACTTTATTTAATCATAGAAAATATATCTCTAATTCCTACCAAAACTTCTTGATTTTTTTACAGATTCCAGTAGGACCATACCATAAATGTAAATAATGCATATAGATACTTTATAAAATGTAAAAATAATTATGGTTACTTTATCATGAGGGAATATATAGAAATACCTCCTAAACTCAAGCAGCGCCTTCGTAGACGACGGAACTCCGTTCTCAGGCCACGAGAGGAAGTGGAATTGCGTGACGGTACGAGTCTCGCCGGTGCGCTGGTTCTTTAGGTAGAAGCTTCGGACAAGATAGTCGTCGCACCAGATGTGCTCGCTAACGAGATGAACCTACAAAAGTAACATGTTGTTGGCATTTTTTAGCGTTACAAGTGTATCCCGCACTTAGCAGGGCTGGCAAAGAGGACCTGGGAACCTAGCGTCAAGACATTCGTAATTTCTTATCATCAACATGTAATAGGGCGTATATTTTACAAATTGCTATCAGAAAACAATACAATGATTAAGTGCCATCCACTTATTTATATGATTCGGTATGATGGGTAAAGTATATGGTTTAAAATTATGCACATTTTTTGCATTTTAATAAAAAAATAAAGTCACAAGCTAAATTTCCCAAAGGCTTTATTACACAAAAATTCTGTTCCTTAAATATAAATGCTACTGGGACAGTGATTCAGCAAAGTAGGCTTTTTAAATATTCATCTGTTTAATGTAACCTACTCGTAAATTTCAGAGACAGTAGATTTATTTATTCGTTTGAACAAATTTTATACATTATTTTATATTCATTTGGTAACCTTTATGTATAAGGAACAGTAGGTAGTATAGAATGTAAGCAATTAATTATAAATTAACTTATTGTTATTTTATATTATTAGAGAACTGATTGATATACCTCATAAATATGGTACAATTCGGATCCCTCTTCAGGCCAGTACCGATGGCACAGCTGTTGTCCATTCTCAGTGAGACGAGTCAGCATCACCATCACCACGCTGCCTTGTTCCCAAACCAATTGCCAGAAATCGGGCGCGGTCTGAGCGAGGGGTCCCGCCGCGGCGATGTATGCGGGGTTGCGCGGGTCGTGGTCTGTCTGCAAGATATTAAGGCGTGTATTTTTGTAATTATAACTAATATAAAAGTTGTGATAAAGTATATATTTAGTTATTAAAAATTATTTAGTTATTAAATTATAACTAATATAAAAGTTGTGATAAAATATATATTTAGTTATTAAACATATTTATCAAGATTTTATTTATTATCTTTATTTGATTACAGTTATATTTTACACGTTTTATATCATTTATGTTCAAGAACATTTAATATCGTTATAATATTATTACTTGAAAAATACACTTAAAAAGAGCAATATTAAATTAATTATAAGATTTAATTAATTGCTCTTCATAGAACTGCCTTCCGAGGCGGCGTGGCTGCGGAAGCTTCCGATATATACCACGGACATTTTTATGTGAGCTGATTCAAAGGTGCTTATAATGGCCTAATTGAATATATAATATTTAGATTTTGTGGAATTATTGCTTACAAACTTATTTTTTTCTACTTTACAAAAGTGATGATTAAACACGACCAAAGTTATACTTACAATAGTCGAAGCATTGATGTAATCAGATCCAAGATGGTTAGACAGAGAGTTCAAAGTGACTCGAGAGTGGTCGTACGGGAGTATATCAGCGTAACGGTTCTTGCCAGTGTTGTCCTGTTTCAGTGCAGCGGTGGTAGCGCAAGGTTCAGCTTCATACGCACATAGAGCTCGCCATTCCTGTTCTAAGCGATCTTTGTTGCGGAGATGATCTTCCATATACGCCTGGATAATGTTTCAAGTATTTTATTAACTTGATTGCTGTTTAATTTATGTGTTTACTCTGATTTTTTCATTAAAATTTATTTTAACAAGAATAATACTTACGAGAACCATATGCCCAGTTGAAATGTCCATGTTGGTTAGGGCCGGTTCCTCACTCCTACAACAAAAGTTGATTCAATGTAAAAAATATGTTGACATAAAGTTTCAGACATATAAGTATCCATATCTAACATTCTTTAAATAATTTGATTATAATACTATACATATGTACATATAAAACGTTATTTGGAAAGTAACAAACTAAAGCAGTTTGTCAACGTCAAATCAATACGGTTTCAGATCAAATAGGTCTACCGAAGACGCTTTAAACGACCTAAATGATAGTGTGTCGGGTGCCTTAGACAATCGTAAAAAGTGTATTGGACTATTTCTCGACTTGGCTAAGGCATTTCATACTGTCTCTGTTCCCATCCTTCTAGCCAAGCTATTCAAGCTGGAAATGAGAGGTGTCTGCCATAAATTATTTGCTGACTACCTTACTAGCAGATCACAATGTGTAAAAATAGGCTCTGAGAGTAGCTGTGAGAGACGTCTCCGTTTCAGTATTCCACAGGGGAGTATACTGGGTCAATCTCTTTTTAGTATATACATAAATGACCTTTGTTCTTTGCAAATCCAAAATTGTAAAATAATATGTTACGCAAATGACACCGTGCTCTTATTTGAAGGTGACGACTGACAGAGTGTTAAAGATATTACAGAACGTGGTCTGTGTAGGATTATGAATTGGCTTGACAATAATTTACTAACGCTTAACCTAAATAAAACAAGATACATTACATTTAGCACCAATTTATCCTCCCAACTAACCTCATTTTTCCAAATCCAATCGCACTCATGTCAAAACTTTAATCTACCCAATTATAATGATTGTGAGTGTAAAACAATTGAAAAAGTATATCAAATTAAATATCTTGGTGTGATTGTGGATCAGCATCTAAGGTGATGCTTACGCAAGTGAGTGAGGAGATGCTTACGCAAGTGTCTTAGCATCTCGAATTAGAGCTTTAGCACGGATTTTTAAGACCCTGCGACACTTGGGTTGTTTTGACTTTATAACTATAATATACAAAGCTCTTTGTGAATCGTTAATTAGATATTGTATTACCTCTTGGGGTGGTGCATCAAAGACAGTAGTATTTATGGTGGAAAAGGCTCAACGTATGATTTTAAAAATTATCCATTTTAAAATTACCGATCTCCTACGACCGAGTTATATAATTATAGTAGAGTGCATTCGGTTCGCAAAATTTTCCTGCCCCAACTTTTACTAAATCATTGGAAATCAAGCAAGAAACTTAATAATAATAAAACTGTCCAAAAACGGACTAACCCATTAGGCATAGTACCGTTAACTAATAAAAGCTTTACTCAAAGATTTTCTTCATTCTTAGGCCCGTACGTTGCAAATAAAATCAATAAAAAGCTAAACCTTCATAAACTTAATTATTATAAAACAAAGAAAACAATAAACGAATGGTTACACACGCTAGACTATGATGAAATAGAAGATATTATGAAGGTGACAGAGTAACAATAAAAAAAAACCCAATAAATAAATAAAATAAAAGGTGATTTATTTTAATATCTTTAGCATATTAATAAGTATAATAATATGTATATATATTTTTGCAGTATTATTTTATCCCCCCTACTTACTAATATTTATTTATATTTTATATGTTACTATATTTACTTATATTTTATACTAGTGGAACCGGACGCGGCTACGCCTGCTTGAAATCTAAGAATATTTATGAAATTATTTTCAGTCTTCAACAGAATTAATAAGAAAATATAAGCTCAAATAATCAAAAAGAATAATAATAGACATATTATTAGAAAAAAATATCTAAGTTATTGAAATGAACCAACAAAAGAAGTAAAAGTAACTAAAAGAAAATTCATAATATTTGAAAAAGTACCTAGTTTTCCGTGCGTACATACTCGTAGATATCAACTCTATGAAAGAACTAAACATTTTTCTATATTAAATTAATTTTTGCGAGCAATATCAAATAAAATAAGAAGAGAGCCAACGTGTGGTTAAAATAAATTATAACAGCAAATAATTACATAAATATTAACAATAGTTCGAAAATGTACGAAAATTTACAAAACCGTCAAGATCATCTGCCCGTTCGCGTAGGTCATACTATGTCGCCCGAAGGCAATCAATAATTCTCTAAAAAATGTTTGTTATACAGTAATCTATAATTTCACTCTAGATGAAATGCTAAAAGTGACTTTTATAATTATTTTTACAAGGAATTCATCCATCAAAATATAAGTTCAATTTGGGTGACGTTTTCTTAAAACAACAAACAAACTTTGCAAATCGTTGCTTAGCAACGACGGTTGTTATTAACATGGCAGAATAAATTGCATGTCAAATTAGAAAGTATTTTAATTTATTAGTATATATGTGTAATGTAATGTTGTATAGCCTATAGCACTTCTGAAGAATGCAGCTTTCATACAAAACAAAAACATAGTAAATCGGACCAGTAGATCCAGAGATCTAAGCAAACAAACTCTTCCGCTTTATTATATTAGTAAAGATGTCATTTATATACATATTCTTATAATTTTAATATATTATATCATACTTATTGCATTTAAAATTTATATTAACTTTATATAACTTATAAGCACTTGTTATAACTAAAATCCAATAATAGATCCGCACGGCAATCCTTGGATATCTCCAGGGAATCCTAGTGAGATATCCAAGGTGCAAATGTCAGGACATTCAAGCGATTTTCTTGGTGAAAAAATAAAAAATAAAATTAATGTAATGTGTATTGGTTTTGTAAATAAAATAATAATAAATACATAAAAAATAAAAATATGTCTTACCAAGATGAAGTGCTGGAGCGAGTTGAAGGTGAATTCCCTTCTGGTTCTCGAGACAGCGATGTGATCCGTTGCGCTGGTTCCGCTGGGTGAGGGGCCGCAGCAGTTGTTTGTTGACCTGACCACTTGCCAGACATACGAGCTCGGCATAGTTCCTAAAAATAAATTACACATATGCATTTGTTTATATTTTCTCAAGATTATATATCGTGATTTCTTATGTTACATTTCCATTACACCATACCTGGTAATCTCTTGTTGCTTCAGCGTCAATTTCAGCAGCAGAAGCTAGTCCCTGCATCTTCCTTTTAGAACTCATATCGCGTTTGAGTAACACAGCAAACACCACAGCACCGACTATAAGCACCGACAGACTGCCTACAAGAGCTAAAAGCACTGGTAGTTGCAAGCCAAAATATTGTGCTTCTTGAACATCAATATGGTGGATCACCGTGTGCTTGGTCTGTAAACAATGTGATTAAATATATTTTAAAAAATTTAAACATACTTAAAAGATTATCAAAACCTTTAATCTAATAAAATTCAATTCAATCAAAATTATTAATTATTTGCACTACTAAATAATATTCATACTCTGTCGCCAATTCCAATGGATTTTATTTGAGCTCCTGTTTCTTTCCATACTTTGTCCTTTATGGCATCTGAAATAGATATTACAGATTAAATATTATATTTAAATATGTATTTAATACTTTAATATTGTTTAATAGTTTACCAATTTGACGACCAACTTCTGCAGCGTCGTAACCTTTGCTATTTTTTTCAACTTTAAACGTAACTTCACTGGGGTCAACTCTGTAAACATATTTAATTTAATAAATATATAAATAATGAATATCACCTTACATTGATAAGCAATATTATTGTGCTTCAAGATTACCGAGGATTTGTAAATGTATTTTTTTCTAAGCCCAGCATCTCTTCGAGTCTCGTAATAAAAGCCATGCCCTTCTCCCAATTTGTAAGGAACCTAGGGTAAATTTAAGCGGCATTATAACACAATTTAACGAATATGTTATAATAGCTTGAAATTATAAGCGTGTACAAAGAAACTTGTAGCTTTATATATATGTACGTTGAAGTACCTGTTATGAAACTCTACGAATGCATAGGATGGGTCATAATCATAATCATTGTGATCATGACTTGATTTTACGGTGCCCAGTTTACTAGCAGCATCTTGAGCTGAAAGGAAAAAAGAATTTAATCCGAAAAGAACCTGGCATCTGTCAATTCCAACACCAATAATTTTTTCATGCAAAAATCATTTTGTATTCGAGAAAAAATAATAAATCTATATTTTCCATAATTTAAATCGTTTAAATGTTCGAGTTTTAGATTATTTAGTAAATATGTTTAAGCGGAAAAATTGCATACCAAATTTTGTAACACCAAAGCTGAAAAGTACATTTTTATTTGATAATAAAATATATATACACAAATATAAGAAATTGCATTTTTAAAGAATATTATATCTTTAGCTACAATTAAAAACAAGGATAGTATAAAATAGACATGGTTTATATAGTGTCAGCGTACGATATACACAATAACATATTTAAAATAAACAAAACAAAAACAAAAGTAAAAATAAAGACACATAAGGGTCCAAAAGAAATCATACACCCATTTAGTGTTAGGAGAACGACAGAGCCTCATGCGTTGTTCGTAATACAAGAGTGTGCTGTTGGGAAACATTTAGTGCGACATTCTAGATACGAGGTGGCAGTGCATGAATTTGGAAAATCAAAACGATTTTTATTCTGGACGCGTGGTCAGCGCAAGTTGTATACAGTAGGGCACATCGAGTGTCTAAAATATATATGTAGTTATCTCAGGCCATCGTGACACTAACCTGTCACCGAATAATTGTTGCGCATTAGTTTTAACGTTTTCGCGTCCACACGCGGCCCGGGCTTTTTAACATCATCTCTTTCCCTACGCTTAAAGCCCCAATCTCTATAAGGCAAATCTCTGTCAATATCTTGAATACCTTCCGATATAGGAAGTTCAGAATTTTCACCTGAAACATCGTTGGTATTTGTAACAGCTTAATTTCGTTCTGTTTGCGCTATTGAAATCTCTTGTTCCAATTCATTGTGTTTGGGATAACAAAACAGAAAACAATTCAAAACGAAAAGGTTTATAAAATAGTATAAATAGTATATATTTATCGTCAAGATCAAGGGTTTTGTCATAGAGTGTGATTCAGCTCTAACGTGGTGACTACAAGAAAATAAAGTATAACTAAAGTTAGAATAACAACCGAAGCTTTCCATGTTTCTGCGTACCTTGTAAGTCATCAAGTTTTAGAGGACCACCTTCTGCGTACAAGCCACCTTGAGTATTCAATTTGGATCCAAATAGCTCACGCCAGTAGTTTATCAAATATTCCATATTCTTAGTGTTCTTCACTTTAGCGTTGGCCAAGTCTGCAAATATTTCAATTAAGACATTTTAGGCTTACGTTTATAATACTATTATTATAATTTGTGTGCATATATTGTAAATTAATTCTTCATAATACCCTTTGTATGATAAGGATCCAGTTCCCCACTACCTGCATCGATAGGAAAGTCCTCAACACCATCATCTTCAAAGTAAATTCTTTGTTCTTGTATATCACCTGGATTTTCATATTCAAAAGGAAAATTTTTCTCTGCAAAACTCTGTTTATATTTTTCTAATGCATTAGAACGAACTTCAGCATCTAAAGGAGAAAATCGATTAGCAGTTAAATATTCCGCAGTAAAAGGAGGTGGCTTAAATTTAACTTTGCGGAAATGAGCTCCTAAGCGCTCTTCATCTGGAAATTCGTTGTCCTCTGTCAGTTTAAGATTAAGTTTTGATTCTGCTAAAGATTTCTTTTCTTTATCTACAAATGCTTCGGTAATATGACCTTCTTCATTCGGACTTTGTTCCCTTTGTTTTTCCTGAAGACGTTCTCTAAAACCTTCAAACGGCATTATGACTGGAGAATCTTCGACACCACTCATCAACATTAAATCTCGAATTTTGTCACTTGGGTTTTCTTCATCGTGATCTATTTGATCGTTTTCCACGTCTACTTGAGCTGCTAAAAAATATGAATGTGTTACTTCTATTACCAGATTTTGTTAATGGCGTACTTTATTGGTTGAATAGCCATGCGTCGGAAAAATTAAAATATTTTTAATATGAATATTGCCTAGAATGAATATAAAAAAAATATTTTACATTAATATATATTTTTTTCTTACAACTCAAATAAATACGTTCGTACCTTTGGGTAACAAATAATTAGTTGGATTATCGTCTGGCTCTAGCGGTGGATTATAAACTTCATTTGCATAGTCCGAGTCCGATATTTGTGAATTCGGTGTAAATCTTACATAGGCGGTCTCATCCGGCTCAACCTAAATATATCATATAGATTTAAATATTACATTAATTATTTTATGAACAAGATAAAGTTTTAAAAATAAAGACCTTTTTTACTTAATCTAAAAAAACAGCTTACTTACTTCTAAGGCCTCGTCTCCTTCGCCCGTTGGTGCAGAATTAATCTTAGGGTCAACAAAGTGATCGCACAGCTTGGAATTAACATTTGTTGGATTCCTAAAACAATATGTTAACATTGTATTTAATAACGACTAACTCTACTACAGGCAGAAGCTCTAAGAATATACACATACAGGCAGAAGGAGCCTAGTGTTGTTTATGACACTGCGTTCACTGACGTAGCAAGCTTAACTTGCGCCCGGGGCAAAATACGTCTACAGCGCCCTCCAGACGAACACAATATAATTTCATATGTATGTTCACAGTGTGTGCTTAAAAAGTTTTGCGCACTATTTGGCGCCCCTTTATGAGCGGTTTCCGGGGCATGATGACCCCCCTTGCCCCCCCTCTCACTACGCCACTGACTGCGCTCCCAACTTTCCGCCAGAAAGAACATATTTTTATATATTAATGGAATTTATTTGAAGTCTTAAATTTAAACGACTTACATATGATGGCGTAAGGCGTAGAGCATACTTTGCAGTACACATTGGGTGTACGCATGCTCCCACCGGTAACCGCGAGTCGCGAGTTGCTGCAGCTCTCTCTCGAACCATTGCAGTTGGTTCGAGCTCATGTCATATCTAAATCAAATACATTTTTTTACTGCCAATATTTTTTATAGTTATAAGAAGTTAAAAATATATAAATATAGATAATAAATGAATTTAGTAAATCTATGACTTACTGATATAAAGATCCTTCTTCTGGGTCACTGTCGTAAATCGGTATACACTTCCCAAAAGCGAAATCTAAAAACAAACATTTAATGAAACATTTATATTTTTGATAATATAGTACCTACATAAAAAAATAATTTATAGCATAAATGTAATCAAATGTATAAGTAGAAGAATATGTTAAATAAAAAGTATATATAAAAGTATAAGTTTTACACCTAAAAAAATACGTTGTTAAAACAATAGCAAATTTTCTATTAGCATTACAGAAATATTCAACATTTAATAATAATAAAAAGATTCATGAACTCACCGTCGTAGCACCACTCCGCTCCCTCTATACAGAGGGACGGGCTAAACAAGCAACCTACAAAAACAATGAAGGTTAAACATATTTTAACTAGCTAGCTAGCTTTATCATCACTTTATTTTTTAAATATATAATAAATAAATTAAATAATAATAAATAAGTTTATAATAATAATAAATAAGTTTATAACAATAATAAATAAGTTTATAATAATAATAAATAAGTTTATAATAATAATAAATTAGTTTATAGGCAGAGGGATCGGAGTGTCTTAACACTATTTCCGCCGAATTCTGGAGTCACCGTATGTTGAGTGGCGGAACTCAACGCCGCCCTTTGCCTCGACACCACAGTGAAAGAATGAAAATATTGCATATTTCATTTCCATTAATGGGAATCGACCCCACAACCTGTCGCGCTATTGTCACACATTGTGCCCGTGAGCTACGAATGGGCAATAATTAATTAATATAATGTTTAATTACCTGAAAAGTTTTTTGTTGTCACTTATGACTAAATCATAAAGACTTTATTATTTTTCTATACAAAATTTGCCCCATGGGAAAGCACGGCGTTGAATTCCACCACACACACAGTCTCAAAATATCAGCGGAAAGTGGGTGACAGACTGTCTTGACACTAGTTTCTCCCCGCCTACCCTGCCATATACGCTTATTTGATTTTTTACACAGTGTTGCTAGATCTATTTATTAAATGAAAAAAAAATTAGACTTCCCATATCTTTTTTTAAACTAAAATAGCCTTGCGTTTCACCGCATTAAACCTGAAGCGTTGATGCTTTATAATTTACAACACTTATTTACTTAAGCAAATATTATAATAATAACCACACACCTATGTTCCCATCGGCGTGCGAGGGCGCCAGCGTGCAGAACAACGCCAGCGCCCACAAAGCCTCCCGCCAGCACAATCGACTCATTACATCTGTAACAATTTAAAAAAAATACTTTTATTTCAATTTGACAAGATTTCATTAATAAACGAATATTATATAAACGGTTCGTGTAAAGGTATTTCATTTTTAGGATAATTTTGTTATTTCTTTGCGCGTAATAATACTCTGTAATGGGCACGGACCAACCTCCCTCCCCCTCTCATTTCTACGCTCATGCATCCCATACAGATTTACAATAAAAAAATCTATTAAAATAAATGTAATATCTCAGCATATGTAAAAGGCAAATATGATAAAGCCAGAGATATCTGAGCACATTTCTAATATTTCTTAAATTGTTTTGTTTTTCTTATATTGGAATCATAGGTATTCTAATCGTGACCCATATTGCAAGTGCATACCTGACTGTAGAGTAATCGGATATTTACTCTAGAATGAACGAATTATATATCCATGATTATTCCATCAGTTTCACGCTGTATCCCGCACACATCAGGGTAGGCAGATCCCTCTGCCTACTCTGAAGATATAAATTTAAATTAATATTTCATTTCTTCGAGTGGGGATCGAACTTACAACCAGTTTAGTAGTATAGAGCTTTATAGTCTCACTTCGTGCCCTTACGCTAGGACTGGCTTGATGGCATGGTATTAGGGTAGCATGATTATTCCAGAACTCTAAAAATGGCCAGAATAAATAAAACACAAATAAATGAACAGATAAATGTTAAGCGCACAGCGATCAAACTGATGGATTTCCTATCTAGGCTTTTAACATCCCATTATTATAAAAGTAACTGTATGGAGTTCAACAATGTAATTATACGACTTTGTAAAATGTTCGTATGTGACGTCATGGAACAATAGAATTTAATAATCAATATTATAATTATAAGTAAAGATATTATAATAAGTCATCAATTACAAATCAACTTATTTTAAATTAAAACTTCAAAGTTAATGATTGATGATTACATTAACCGAAAATATAAATTGGAAATATACAAAATAAGTTCTGTATTCTTTTAATCAATATAATAAAGCTTAAACGAGTCTCGAAATAAAAAACAAGTCTAAGTTTCAGCGTCTATTTATAGCTTTTGCCGGGGTGGGAATAGAGATTACAATAAATTATATTTATATTCTAAAATTAATTATAAATTAGTTTTGCATATAAAATGCACGCTTGAAATTACGATATTTCATTACTGGAATATTTTATAATGTTAAGCGGAATTAAGTACATCTGTAAATCGTTGTTCAGCTCTGACGTATGTAGGCGTTCATGCCCTTTTGGTACCAGTACACAACCCACGCAAATGGCCTGAAAATATTTTTAATCTTGTTTTCTTATTTCAATTGATTATTGAATACTCTAATTATCCTCCACGGGTATATTATATTGGGCTGAGGTCAATCTTAATTTTATTGAATCTTAAAAACGTTTTTTGTATTTCTTTTACATTACATTACATACAATAAAGACTCTTGAAAAATAATTAAAGAAACAACTAATATATAATACAATGAATTTATCTACTGTAGTAGAAGTAAAATAGAAAAAAAAAACACATTAATAGGCGTTGACAAACAAATAATAAATTTTGTCATTGCGACAAGTATCTAAGTAGACATTTTAACTTGCAAAGGGTTGAAAACACATTTAGTTAGGGTGTGCTCGAAGAACGACAAGAACAAGAGAACAACAATATGTGTAATACTCACCGTTTAATGTCGCAAATCAGTCCGGAACATTTCCGTTGGAAAATATATCACTTAAATTCTCTTCGGGAACTGAGACGCTGGTGTCGTAGCGGGCTTCGCGGAAGGATGCGAAGCCAGCTGTACTCCTAGCGGACCTGCGCACACTGCTCTATCGATCCCGCGTCCGTCCATTCACACGATGCCACTCTACCGCCTACATAACCGATACATAGATGTTATACTTCAATCATCATTAGATAACGCGATATTAGCAGCTAACAAAGCTTTTACAATCAAACCACTCTACGAAAACAACTTATTTCCTTTAGTGGGAAGAAACTATTTGGAAATGTAATATTTTCACTTGTTTTCCTTTAGCTCACCACATATTATGTATTTCAGTCGAAAACAAGTATAAATATAGTAGTATTTCTGTTTTTTAGGTTGGTCGAGTCAGTAATGTCAGTTTACTATTCAAGCCAGTAAGTTATCATGGAACAGCGCTCCGCATGCTAATGACGCTGATAACGACCGAAGTCGATATTTCCATGTTCTCAACATACCTATTATTTGCTATGTCGACACAAAATTCATATTGTTTTTCATTTTTGTTTAATTATATATAATTATAAGCTTTTAGGAGCTTTTATGAATTGTTTAGCTTACTTATTTATATAATTATATTTTGCTTATTTTAGTATAGAAATTTGGAGAATAGGATGTATTTAATACAAATTTACTAAATACATAATGAATATTATAATTAAGTAATTGAACTTTTCACTAAGCATTTAGTTCTACTAAATGTGACATTGGCTTATGTCCTACAGCGGTAAAGGTTAGATCTCTATCGGATTGTTAAACAACGTTGATTTAATTTATTATTCTGTTATGTATAAAATACTTTTTAACTAGTTATTAAAATTACTAAAAGTTATTAAAACTTAGGCTAAACAAACAAAGCAACTCTAAAAGTAAGTACTAAAACAAAAATTGTTTACCATTATACATTTGTAGAGTCTGCAGGCTTACGAATTAAAGATACTAGTTTATAATAACAATAAATATTTAATGACAACGAGGCCATAGTGACACAGTGGAGTGCGTCATACTGTAAATATAAGGATTACGGATTCGACAACTCTTCGGGAACGTATTACATATTTTCACTACCCTAGTCTCGTAAATACATATTGAATTCCGCTAACACGCAATGGGGGTCGAAGTGTTACGAATTAGAGTATCTTTACTTATAATTCCCTATTTAATATAATTGGTAAATGACTTTATATGGGTTTAAAATGATGAATAATCACCAATTAAGTCATTTTTTTGTTAAGTTAAAATTATAATTTGTAAAATAATCAATTCCTTGCTGTGTTCGGAATACAGCGTGAAGCTGATTTATTTTTATTTTTTAAAATAATAAGTAGATCAGCTTATACAGTTAGATACAAGATATTTCTTAGAAACTTACCTCAAAGGATGAGTGTTTCTGACTTCTACAGACTTGTAGCTGCTACTGATAAGTTTATATTGTGATTGCGAAGAAAACTACAATATAGTGCGCTGTTTCTGCTTTATTAAAAAATAACAGAAGAAATATCCACACAGTTTTAAAACATAAGATGAACAGTAAACAGTGAAAAGTAACTTAAAGTAGTTACTTAATAGTAACTTATGTCATATAAATAGTTAATAGTTAGTAGCTTTACTAAATAATCATTTTACTATGACTCAAAAGTTTAAAGTTTTTAAAAATGTTAGTAAAGAGCGATTTTTTTCGAAAAAGATAATTCGTTTATAAAGATTTTAAGTAAATAACAAATTAATAACATTTCTTTATTAAACTTTTATTATTAAAGGTGAAAACAAGTTATTAATATTATTTTAGAAATTAGAATATTTTTAAAAATGTTTTACGTCTTTATCCAAATTCAAAATTCATTTTATTATATATTGCAGAGTTAAAAATATGACGTCTTCTTTATTTGAGCCAAAATGTTTTTATTTCTAAAAAAAAACAAACAATACCACTCAGGAGATCGCATTACAGACATAAATTACTTTTATTACTGAAATAAACATGAGCTTCCCGAAACGATCACGTTTTCCATAATTTTTCAGTTTTATTTCCTTAGCGCGAGCTTTAAGTGCTTTACTTGTGTTTTATTGAATACAATTGCCTTTTTTATAAACTTACATAGGTAGGCGATAGGACGAAATCTAGTGTTCAGATATTCTGTTCGCCAGTTTCCGCCGAATTCTGGAGGCATTACGTTTCAGCGGATGTAAACGCTGCGCTTTCCCTCGATACCAGAGCGAAGCAATGAAAATATTAAAGATTTCATTTCGTTGAATGGGAATCGAACCCATAAATTGTCGCGTTTATAGTCACACGCTCGCCTCAAACATATAATTGATTTTACTAATTGGTTTCCGTTTTATGTTTGCTCTTTATTTGTTTTGTAAATACAAAATATAATGTATTTTCATAGTTTGTTTTCATTCTATTTTCTATAATTAACTATGCTTCTACAATTATAATATTTAAATCTAATACATAAATTAGAATGCATTTTTAAAAGAGTAGAGAAGAGGAGAGAAGAGTAGAGAAGAGGAGAGAAGAGTAGAGAAGAGGAGAGAAGAGAAGAGAAGAGAAGAGAAGAGAAGAGAAGAGAAGAGAAGAGAAGAGAAGAGAAGAGAAGAGAAGAGATATAGGTGGTTAATAAATAAAATTATTACTTGAAAATACTTAAAAATGCACCCTACACCCATCGAAACTACTAAATAATTCAAAACTGTTTCTTTAATAATGTGTGGTTTCTAATGGAACAGCATCTGGCAGTATCCATGATGTTTGTGGGCTGTGGCGTAGCTAGGGGGGTGCGAGCGGTGTGGTCGCACCGGGCGTCAAAAGGAAAAGGGGCATCAAAGTCGACGATTACTTTGTTTTTCTTTGTTTTTTAGACCTTAGACCATTTTAAAGACCTTAGACCTTAGACCATTTTAGCCGCACCGGGCATCAAAAGGAAAGGAGCATCAAAGTCGATGGTCACTCATCATCAGGAAAGGGGCATCAAGTCCCCTAAGCCGCACCGGGCAGCAAATACCCTAGCTACGCCACTGGTTGTGAGTTCCCATACATTATCTACATACCCCGCTGTGGTAAGTCCACTCAATACGTCTTGTGTTGATTACGATCTAAAACCAGTTAAAGGAGTGTTTTGACACTATGTTAACTCTCCCTACTGTGCTATGCACGAGATAAAACGTAAAGAAAAATAGAATAATGGTTCAGTTATATAGCTTGTAGCGAAATGCCGTTTTCTATGTAGGTGTAGAGCGTAGAGTTACGCGGAAAAATGGTTACGAATTACATATATTTCTACGCTGTACAGCTACACAGGAAAATGCAAAGAATTCTCTTTGATTACAGTTATTATTAACTAATAGTATATTGTTATTTAATAATTTAGCAACCAAACGAATTTAATTCATTAATAAATATTTGGTACTTGGTTACTTAAAATAAATAGTATATAACAATATGTAGTAAATATTTTTTAGTCATTTGGTATTAAATGTATAAATATTATTAATTTAATGTGTTGGTATCTCGGTATGTAGGTACATACTTGAAATAATGTAGAATAGGTCGATCGATGCGGCATGCACCTCTTACTGGGTCTAGTCCGCACGTGGAAGCTTTATTAAGTTTGCTTAATACATCGTTTGTACTCATTTCATTTACAAGTAGGTAATATTATTTTTCTTTTAGGATAAATGTTAATAGTCCTTTGTAAATTCTATAAAAAAATGACAACATAGTATTTACTATAGTATATATTTATGGAATGAAATATTTCTTCTAAAAACCTTCTAATACGATCCTTCGAAGTACTTAATTAAACAAAATGTCAAGGATAATCCCAAATTGTAACAAATTACTTCCTTGTTCTTGACGATATTATATCAAATTGTCACTTTCATCTTCTATTGATATGGTTTGTCTATTTAATTATAAAAAAATATTTATCTTTCTGTCTATCTTTTGATTGCGTTGACTTAGAAGTTTGATTTTTTACGCTTCAATTTTCAAATTTGAAGCTTCTTTCTTTACCTTTTTTAGCTTCACGGTGGATCCCGCACACAGCAGAGTAGGCTGAGACAACCTAGTGCTAAGACACTCCTTTACCCACTTTCCGAATTACTTATTGGGCAAAAATGAAAATTAAATTAAGAAATTGAAATTCTTTATCTGCCGCGGAATGAAAAAGCAAAAAAGGTCTTGTAACGTGAACCTTAATTTTATATATGGTTCTTCATTTAATTACCTGATAGATTATCAGTATTTATTTGTTTGCACTATGAGTAGACATTTTAGGTAGAGACTTATTTAAGTACTGTAAAAAGTTGATAATAGCTGACCTTGAAATTAGGAAACATTCAAAGCTGTAAATAAAAAAAATAATTACTTTTAAATCTTTATTACGATAACAATTAATTATCATACAAATAGAATTCAATTAAAACTGTACAGCACATATATGATACTGAGTAGGAGAATATATTTTATTTTTATTAAATATCTTTACAAGACGATATTTAAGTAGGATCAACAATTGCTACAGTAATATACAATTTAAAGTATCGGAAAATTTAAATATAAGAAATCTAAATGAACTACGCTATTTCAATCTTAGCGTATTCTAAGTTATTGTTCTTGGTTACGTGATTTTATGTTTTCAATACAAAGAAAAAAAGTTGTACAATTGTACAAAGTTAAATATTGAAAGTCATAGAATTCAAAATAAATAATTAAGACACATCTTTAAGATTTAGCGGCAAGCAGATTGTACGTTTGTTGACAAAAGCAATTGAGTGAAAAAGTTTTCTGTTACATGTATTTCACGAAAACTATTTTTTATAGAATTCAGTAAGTAAACTCAAAATTTCAAAACTAAATCATTAGCCAGCATATAAATAAACTATATATTTATAAATTTGCAAATATTTTACATTACATATTAGTAAGAGATTTTGTATTTACAATCAATTATCTTAACCTGTTTTCATTTTTAAAATAATATTGATATTTAAAAATATTCAGAAGGCTCTAGTGACTTATAACCATAATTTATATTTTATTTTTTTAATAAAAAAAATATTTATCTTATACAATACTATTGTTTCGAGATTAGTATGAGGAAGTAAACATATGATTTTTTTGAGTACAAATAAATTAAAAAATCTAAGTTTATAATGTTCACTGGCATTTACATATACAATATATATTGTTGTTCTAATATAACTATTTCTATTTCTAACAGGTACTTAACGGTGAGGCACCATGTGTATGCATGCTTATTACTTCAATGTAAAAATAACTTATAGTCCATGACATTACATAATAAGTGCATTTTAAGTTGAAAAAGAATAAAATATTTTAAAAATCATATTATTTTTAAATATTCATATTATGCGGATACCAAGTTATTTTAAAAGTGCAAAATAATTTTTATTACTAAGATTCTTTTTATTGAAATAAATTAGCGATATGCAAAAGAATAAGATATTGTGTTCATACTTATATACGATCATAATATCTTATTCTCAGGGTCAAATAAAGTCTGGTCTGGGTCTTGTGCAGGACTATAGATAAAAATGTTATATATTGAACAGTTAAAATATTCCTATAAAAATTATATTCGAGGGAGTCAGTTAAAATATTTCTATAAAATTTATAATTATAAGTATTTATTCTTAGTTGTGAGTTTAGCAGATTAATAATAATATTTATTAAAGCAAATTAGCCAATCTGTGCACTAGCAGTGTAATTTAAGTGCTTAAAAAATATAATGTAAAATGTGATATTTGAGTATTATTAAACAAATTATATAATTAAAAATATACTAAATGTAGCAGCAGTGATTAGAAATATTTCATGTATTTCTAATAAAGATATTGTTATAATATAGGAATCGCAGAGATTCACCATGTAGTTTGCAAATGTAGTATATACGAGAACCATATACGTGACGAAATAAAGGGCATGATGACAACTAGTAAAAAGTACTAACATTATGTATTTAATAAATGAAAGCCTATGAGCACCTATAACTTCGATTCAAAGATTGTATGGTAAAAAAGAGATCCAGTGATTTACGTCACACCTTGGTAAGCCAAAGAATATTTTGTATATTAACAGATTACTCAGACTTGACGTCATAAGCTACACCATAACACTTCGACGCGTTATGATGCGATTTATAAATTAAAATGTATTCTTTTAGTACTAAATATTTTTTTCTGTAAAAATGCGATATATGTTGCAAGTATATTTCTCAATATTATAGAAGTTTACTTTATAAATATTTTCAAACAAATGTCTTTGAAATACTAAATATTATTTTTCAAAATCCGAAAATATGTATGTGTATTATAAAATGAAGTGAGTATTTTCATACTAGTATATTGAATCGTCAGAAATTTAGAAATATATACAAATATAATAATACAAATATATTATAATTTACAATTCACTTTTCTTATATTAATATCAATTAGGCAAATATCGTCAAATTCACTTATTTAACACTCATTTAAGAGATTTTGACTATTGGCAAGTACACATTCATTATTAACTATATAATGTAATATTTTTTATATTGCAACATAACTTCTATAACACATATATGTGTATGTATATAAATATATTCATAGCAATTTATTCTTTCAAGCATAATTTAATTTGGTATATACCATAATTTATAGTTAGGTTCCTAGAAAAACAAAAGAAGAAAAAGCACTTTCGCAAATTGAAATCATCTTGCATCGTAATTTGGTTATTAATTCATTATTATACTCGACATTATTGCTTAAAGATTGTCACTACGTTTAAAAAAAGCCGGGAAACATGACTCGGGCTCTAATACCGAGGTTTCCGATTCATTTTCTGTAATCCGGGTTTAGCTTAGCCAGAGCCCTTTCATCTAATACCTTTTTGGCCCTCCTTAAAGGCTATTATTTTTTAAGATTTAGTCCTGAACTAGTAGTAACTGTAGATACTAGCTGCCAAATTTCATAATTCCAGGTTATTCAGAAGTACCCTATTAATTTTGATTCCTTTTATAGTGTCGAAATACGAGTTTTTTTGCTATTTAAGGCTGTTATTTTTAGGATATAACAAATGTACAGTTTTCAGATTTGTTCCTGAACTAGTACTAACTGTAGATGCGGGCTACCAAATTTCATAATTCTAAGTCAACCGGAAGTACCCTATGAATTTTGATTCCCTTCATACTGTCGAAACTCGCGTTTTTTACATATATTTTTTTCATAAATAAATATAGATTTATATTTCAGGAAATCATGCGGCCGTAGATCTGAGTATATGGTTTGAATTTCAACTCAATATCTCCAAGCGATCCCGAGATAAAGGGTCTTGACAGACAGATGGACAACATGAGGCTTCCGATCTCATATCTGATGATATGAGGGTTCCTTTTTTCCTTAAAAAGTACGAAACCTTAAAAATTCACTAATAAATCAAACTTCTAATCTCATAATTTTTCCAGTACAAAATCTTGATACACAAAATAGACTGAATGGTGTAACGCATAACAATATTTCTCTATTAGTAATTCGCATCTACAACCTACGGCCTGTAAGGGCGTGGAGGCGCGGGGCGGTGCGGGCGCTGAGGACGCAAGGGTTCATACACTTCGTCATACAAACTGCCATACTGTTCAATTTCACTATACACATTACCCGCCGCTTCTTCACTCACTACGTCATATGAAACTGTACTATAATCCACATTTTGGTATTTTAAAGCGGAATAATTCTTCGAATTCTCAACAGATTCACTAAAATTCTCTAATTTCTCCTCAAATTTTGGTTTATACATATTTTTTTCGTAGTCGTTATTACTTTGACTTCCAGATGGTGTTGAAAATTTCGCATAATAATCATTAGTTTCTAGTATATACTGTTGTTGATTGGGGTTCATATCAAAATTACTATAAACTGCAAAATCATTGATGTTTTCAGTCGCACTATAATTCGATGAGGACGCCACATCTTGTATATTTGTATCAGTATTTGCATAGAGACCTTCATCATTATTTTTCGTTCTGAGATTTAATGATTCTGATATTCTATCATCTAACGACATATCTGCTAAAGTCCTGAGAGAATCATTTATAGATTCCATCTGTCTGTTCGTTACAACAGAATTATTTGAGTAAATACTATTTTGTTGCACCATGTTTGATTGGTTTGAATTATTTAATGTCATATTATTGTATATAGCTTGTGTATTAGCTGTGGTGGTATTGTAAACTTGAGATTGGTAGACATTATCATCTAATTGTATGCTATAGTTAGGTTTTTGAGATTCTGTTCTCGGCCAGAATTGCGAAGTATCAAATGGGTCTGGACTTGCTTGTGAAGTAATATTTAAACCATCTAGTGATTTAGCCCCGTATAGATTTGGCGTACTTTGGACATTTTGAGATTCCGTACATCCGTATGTTGGTAGACTTTCTATGCTTTGTTGACCCCAGTCTAAGTCATGATCTGAAATTAAATTGTTCAATATTCAATTTAGCATATTAATTATATATAAGTACAATAACTTTTTATATTTAATTTATAGCCACATAAAATTACAATATAAAGCTTAAGAATTATAAATCTATGAAGGGAGTCTTTTTAATAAATTATAATATTATTGAGAGGTGGGTCCAATTTACATTGCAGATAATAATATTTTTTATAGCTTCACGTATCCAATATATAGTTGGGAAAGCAGAGAGAGCGTTAAGACACTCCATTTCCTTTGCACCGCCGAATGATCGAGGCATTAAATCTTGATTGGTGGAAATTCATATCATGCTTTGTCTTCTTATCCGAGCAAGAAAAAGAAAATATTAAATGACTCATTCCCCCAGTGGATTTCGAATTCATAACCGTCACGAGGGCTTTAGCAAAAAATGTTTAAAAATAGACTTTTAAAACTCACTTATCTCAGGTACATCAATAGGAGCATCCAAAATGGATATATTATTTGGGTTCAGTTGTTTCTTGGAAGGCGAAGCTTTTGACGTCGTCGGTGGCATATCTAGGTCGATGAGCAAATCTTCTTTTACTGAGGATAAATTAAGTAAATCAATTAGTAGCTAAAATAGTAAATATACATTAAAATTTAACATAAAAAATCTACAAAGTAATGCAATATAATTGACGTTCCTTTAACAAACAATCGAAATCGTTTTTAATATTTTCAATTTACCATGATTCAAACTCTTCGAATAATTGTCCCTCGTGGACCTCGCGACTCGATCCAACAGTGTCCTATCGTTTATCAGTTTATTGTAATTGAAGTGTTTGCTCGCGTTGTTACCAGCGCGGGTCGTGGTGGGCTGTGTGGACTCTATAGTACGACGCTTACGTAGTATCACCTCGGGGTCCTCCACTGCGTTGTTTGGTTGGTTTGTAGCTGAAATGTACGAAAAATGGATATTTAGATTTATTAGAAAATAAATGAAACGAATAGTAGGGGCGGCGAAGAGGGGACTTTCGGGAGTCATTCGAGCGCATCAGATTAAGATACTGGGGATTCCTTGTACTCGGTTACGTACTTCCACCAAATATGAGCTTCATATGTATAGCCGCGCGTCAAGGATAAAGGATCAGATTAGTAAAAAAAATTGATCATCGAACATTCTCGAGCGCATCAGATTAAGGTTGGGTAAGTTATTTACATGCTAAATCGTGTATATTCCACTAATCTGACAATATGAGAGTGACGCAAAGGAGGTGGAGGGCTCCAAAGTTGTAAAAGAAAAACGTTATCTGAACATTCTCGAGCGCGGCTAATTTTTTTTTATTTTGGAGGGAATCATTCAAGGATTACGAAAAATATATAATCTGACAAATTCCGCAAGCGGTAGTAATAGAAATTGATTGATAAAGTTTGATGTACCTAAGTCTAACTCTTTCTTTATTTATTGGTCCCTAACTCATCAATGATGATGATAATTTAAAAAATACTTGAAAAAAATATTTTTCTGTAGTTTTTTTTTATAAATACAAGTATTCTATTTCAAACAAACATTCTTTTATTTACATTCTATTTCTTGAGCTTTTCAATTGATTACGTTCAATGAATAAAATATTGAGGCCAGTCGTGGCGCAGGGGCACAGAGTGTGACTGTAAAACCGACTGGTTGTGGGTTTAATCTCCATTCCAGGAGATGAAATATTTATTTAAATTTATATTTCCGTTTCTTCGCTCTGGTGTCGAAGCAAAACAGCGACGTTAAGTGCTGCTACTCAACACACAATACTTCAAAATTCGGCAGTATGTGGGGACCAGAGTTTCTTAACCTTAGGTTCCCTCGGTCTACCCGGGATACAACGTAAAGCTAACTTGTTTACTGTATTGGTTTAAAAAAATATTAATAATTGTCATATTAAGCAAGTCCCGTCAGATAATCGTCTGATTTTGAGATATTACGTCTGGGGCATGAAGATGAACCATATATATCTTAATCAGACGCGCTCGAGTATTTCAAAATGACGATTTTTTTGCAATGTTCAAACAACGATTACGAGCTTGCGTCACATCCAAATCATCAGATTATTACATAAGAGCTTTTTTTAGGTTCACTTAACACCCCCTTAGAAAATCTGACGCGCTCGACAATACTTTTTTTTAATCATTTTTTACTCTTACGTACGACCACCTCCTTCATGGAAACTATCAGATTAACATATTTTCATGTTTAAGAAGACGTAGGCAATTGATTATATCAATATCTGACGCGCTCGAGTATGTCCATGGAACAGTTTCTTTTTGCATCTTTGAAAATCTATAGCCCCTCAACCCACCGGTCAAACGATATGTATTATATCACATTTTTTTTCTTGTTATCATCTAAGCTTCGCAATCGGTCTCAATGACGCTCGAGTAAATCCCGAGTTTGCTGCTTCGCCTCCCTAACCAGTATAAATAAATATATTTAAATTATAGAACATATGAATTTGTATTTTAAATATGTTTGAGGCCTTTCGGTGGCCAGAGGCAAAAGGGTGCGACTGTAAATTTTATGCCTGATCTGTAGATTACAAAAAATATCTACAAACAATATATAGAGCATATAATTTTTTTAAACTTTAATCATAGTACCAATGCTATATAAAAGAAAATACGTATTTGTATAGTAATACGTGTTCATCAAGCAACTGTAAATAAATATTCATCTCATGTAGAGCTTAGAACGAGAATACGTCAATCGTTATTTCTTTTAACAGTAATGTATTATGTAACCTTAACTATAATAAAATATAAGTATAAACTATAATAAATTAATTTGATTAATATGTATATAAGTATGTACAGAAATAAATCAGATATAAGCCTTCGACAAACAGACTACATATTTTGACGATAATCAAATTGAAAGATAAAATATTGTTTAAATATTTTTTTGTAAAGTTTCCATTGAGATTTTTTTTAAATTTATCGAAATTATACCTAAATACGCATTTTTGTACTTACTTCTTACTAATATTATAAATATGGAATATAGTGTGGATGGATGTTTGTTTCACTTTCAGGTAAAATCTACTGAACGGATTGGGACGAAACTTTACAGTAATATTGGCTATATATCATAATAACACATAGGCTACGAAATATGTAATTATTTAATAATTTGGCTATAAAAAGCGGGCGGAGCCGCGTTTTGGTGGCTAGTATATCATAAAAACTTATAAGCTATAAGTATATAATGTAACATAAACAACAATTATATTAACAAAGGTGCAATATAATATAACGTATTACACAATCAGTCACACTACGTCGCGGTAAAACCATTTAGTCATAGATTAGCAATTTTCAATGCTAACCATCGATCGCTTCGTATTATTTAACAGTTACGTTATCGCGTATAAATGAATAAAATTATAAAATACTTGTAGTTCTTACTATAAGGATTTATCCTAATCTATTTTAAATTCCATTTAATTTAAATATTTTTTTAATGTTTGTTTATTATAATATTGACATTTAATTCGCTACTTTCTGTAATGTTTAATTAATATTGTTGTCACAAACAGAACCTAATTCAAATAGGTTTCATGGGTTGGACCCATGGGTTGGACCCATGGGTTGGATCCGTCTGTTATCAAAAAGAAATAAATAAGATATGTTTGCATTTGCACGGTTAACATTATGTAATGTAGCCTAAAATACCCTTTCTTGGTAAATTGACTATCCAATACAAAAAAAAAAATAAGTGGAACTAGTAGTTTGATCAAACAAAGTTCAATTTTATAATATTACTATAAATAAATAAAATATTAGTTAATAAAATATTACCTTTCGGAGACATCTTCGCAGCTGCAGCTTGTACGTTTTTGCTTTTCACTGCCGTTACAAGCGTACTGTAAAAAAAAGAAGATAATTATTGATAAAATCAAAGTTACTAAACAATGTTCATTAAACTAAATTACCATTCTATGTACATCACTTCTTCTTCTTCTTCTATCTATAGAAAATAAATTGGCAGTTGTTAAATGGCTATTGGCAAAACTCAACGCCGCAAAATAAAAATAAATAACACTTAAAAAAAGGTTAACCTGGGAAAAAGTCCAACTTCCAAACTTCTTTGGTTCTGTCCTTTCCACCAGTGTAGCTCCGGCCGTTTATCGATGAGGACAATCGCGTCTCCCGCCTCTATTGTCATCTGACCTTGTTTCCTATAACTATTTAGCAATATGCGGGGTTTTTTATTTCGGCAAATGATTAAATGATATGAAAATAAGTAACAAAATTTACAACAATATATATCATTTTATATTCTATTTTCTAAAAAAGCTTTTACATTTATAATATTCGTAGGATAGTAAGAAGCAGGATTATTTACCTAAGACTAGCAATAGCAGTTTCCGACTTATTCGTCTCCATGTACCGCAGTATGCCCGCAAACGTCGGCCTCTCCTTCGGGTTCAACTCCCAACACTGCATCATTAACATGTACACGTCCGGCGGACACGCGCTTGGTGCGGAGAGACGCTGACCTTCCCGCATTATTAGACGAAGTATCTCGGAGCCATTTAAACCTAAAAAAAAAATACAAATTAAATATCAGCTTCACGCTGCAACCCGCACACAGCAGTGTAGGCCGATAGAACATGGTGTTAAGACACTCCGTTCCCCATTTTCCGCCTAATTCGAGGCATTGCGTGTAGCGAGTGAAGAAATGAAAATATTCATAATTCATTCCCTCTAGTTGAGATCGAACCTATAACCGTCGCGTTGCAGGCACACCCCGACGGCATTAAGCCACGCCTCTTTAAAAAAAAACAAAAAAAACCTCTTACAAATAATTACAAGTTGACAAAATAAAAGATTACTAAAAATAAAAAAGGAAAACGTCCTGCTGCAGTGGCCTCGACCATCCCCACTCGGGGAAATTAATTATTTAATATTTACATTTCCTCGCTCTGGCATCAAGACAAAGTGCGGCGCTGAGTTCCCCTACTACACGAATATCTGAAAAAATCAGCATAGAGTGAGGAACGGCGGATTCTCTCTGCTTATGTTATTATACTTAAAAGTTTCTTTTTGTTAAAAAGATTACATAAATTATCAATGAGATTCATTTTGAAACCGAATTTATTTAACCTTACAGTTATATAATTAAATTTCATTATGCGCAAAAAATCTACAAAAGGAAAAAAGTAGATATGAATATTAAAATCTTAATTGTTTTAATATTAACAATTTTACTAAAGCATTTTAACGGAATTTTTCTCATTTTTTCACATCCATCAAGAAGTAAAAAAATAATTATTACATCTATTACATTTTGTATAATTGATGTAATAATTATTTTTTAATGAACAGAACACGTTTTTAATTATCAAACATATTTATTATATTAAAAGATCGAGTCGTGGCGCAGAGCCACAAGTGCGTGACTGTGAACGCGACAGGTTGTGTATTCGATTCCCACTTATGGTAATGATATTATAATATTTCTATTTCTTCGCTTCGGTCCAGAGGCAATGCGCGGCGTTGAGTTCCGCTACACAACTCGCAATGCTTCCAGAATTCAGCGAAAACGGGTAAAAAGAGCGCTGAAAAAAAATCATCTACAATGTAACAACCAACGTGTATTCATTTTGTTTCAAATATCTATTATTAAAATTTTAGGTGCATATGATCGCGTGTTTTACAATTGGCATTTGAACACGCACAGATACCAATTTATAACATATGTAGATACCTACAATCTACATTTGATACCATTTGAAAACTCTTGGTTTAAAAATTAATAATAGTTAATACAATTGTAAAAATAATTATTCTGTATAAGTAAGTACTAAAATAGCCGCTACCATGATTCGTTTGGGAAAGCAACCACGACCCAGCTGAAACCGACCTTCTTCCTCTTGGCATTAATCCCGGCTATTGCCAGGGTCTGCGCTCCTAGTCAACCTACTCCACTTTGCACGGTCTTTTGCTTCCTCGGTGGTTAGACCATTGGTTCTCATGTCCTGCACCACGACATCCAACCAGCGCTTCCTTGGGCGTCCGGGAGGTCTCACTCCAGGAACTGATATAGCAAGGCACTTGCATCCGACATAGTTATTAGGCCGACGCGTAATGTGGCCAAACCATCTCAGACGACGCTCTTGGAGCTTGTCCACTACGTCACGGATCCCAAGACTGCCTCGAATGAATGTGTTGCGTATGCGGTCAGACCGCGTTACGCCGCACATCCACCTCAGCATCTTCATTTCCGTGACGTGAGGCTCCTGAGTGTGCCGAGATAGTACTGGCCAACATTCGCTGCCGTATAAAAGAACCGGTCAGATGATGCTCGTGTATATCAGCCCCTTGAGCTTGGGTATTCTGCGGTCACAGACCACACCAGTGACCTCCCGCCATTTGGCCCAGGCAGCGCTTATCCGGCCTTGGACATCGTGATCGATGCCTCCAGACTCGTGCATAACAGATCCAAAGTACGTGAACTTTTCCGACTTAACAGCTGGCTCAGGACCTATAAGGATCGTGCTCGAGTCCGGGCTCCCGTAGGGCATGTACTCTATCTTCGACACATTTAGTTTAAGACCGCCGTTCTCAAGCGTACCCTTCCAAAGGTTCACTTTACGCTCCAGCGTCAGTCGGTTCTCGTCAATGAGTCTATGTCGTCGGCATACATCATCGGCCATGGAGGCTGGTCCTGGATGTGAGCCGAGACTGTATCGAGCACTACATTAAATAAGAACGGACTTAGAGCCGAGCCCTGATGAACCCCCACTGTAATCGGGAAGGCTCTAGTGTCGCCAACAGCAGTCCTAATCCTGGAATCGGAATCCTGGTACATGTCTCTGATAATCTCAATATAGGCCTCAGGGATCCCTTTGTATCGCAATGCCCACCAGATACAATGACAAGGCACACAGTCAAAGGCCTTCTGCAGATCTAAAAAGGCCACATGCAGAGCTCTCCTTTTTTCCCTGTATGCCTCCATCAAAGTTCTGAGGGCGAAAATGGCGTCCATGGTGCCCGATCCTGGCTGAAATCCATATTGAGACTCAGAGATAGTACACTCTCGGCGGAGCCTGAGGTCGATCATGCGCTCGAAGAGCTTCATGGTATGACTCATAAGCTTAATGCCCCTATAACTACCACAATCTTGAACACTGCCCCTTCCTTTGTAAATAGGGGTAATAAAGCTAAGCCGCCACTGATTCGGCATCTTACCAGTGTTCAAGATATGGTTAAAAAGGTCAGTAAGCATGAGCACACCAAGAGAGCCCAACGATTTCCACGCTTCGATCGGAATGTCGTCAGGTCCCACCGCTTTTCCGTTCTTCATGCGTCGAAGGCAATTACGTGTTTCGTCAAGGGTTATTGGGGCAATAAGTCCGAGGTTAGGCGGTGGGTCGTGATGAAGACTGCATGGGTGCTGAGTATTCAGCAACTCCTGGAAGTAGCTTCTCCACCTCTCCTTCACAGAGGCATGACTACAGAGCAGCGTGCCCTGGGAATCTTTGACGCAAAGACATTTTGCGATATCTTGCGTCACTTTATCCCGGGAACGTGCCAGTTTGTAAATGAGCTTCTGCCCCTCCACAGTTTCAAGTTTATCATACAATGGTGACAAACTTTCACTGCGGGCTCTGGCTACAGCTCTTTTACAGGCACGTTTAGCTACTGTGTACTCCAGTCTGTCTTCAGGAGAGTTAGATTCCTGCCACTTCTTAAAGGCAGCCTTCTTTTCACGAGTCACCTTCTGGACCTCATCATTCCACCACCACGTCTCCTTGTCGATAACACGTCCTCCCCTAGAAAGGCCAAGAATTTGCCTGCCCGCCGCAATGATTGCCGACTGAGCCCGATCCCAAGCATCCTGAGCAGTCTGAGGTGTTAGTCGAAAGATTTTGACTTTTCACCCCTGCCAGGAAGTCGGTCCGCATCGGTCCATTCAGCAACCACCACTTGATCCGAGGCCTACGTCTCTCGGCTACTTTCTTCTTCGGAGTGACGTTAAGTCCATGACAAGAAGACGATGTTGGGCCGTTAGGCTTCCGCCTGGAATGACCTTACAGGTAGTTACCCTGCCCATATGACACCTTCTGGTCAACAAGTAGTCAATTTGAGTTGAGTGGGACCCGCTCTTATACGTGATGTGCTGAGAGCTGAAACCGGCCGTTTCAGTCTAAAATGCTATGGAGCGGATATTTACATATGAAGTAATTTATTTAATCGTCAATCTAGAAAAAAATAGGCGGTACACGGCACACAATGTTTAAAATAGGTAAAAAGCAGCATTACACAATTATTATTATTATTACGATGTAGACAATTGTTATTATTTCCAAAAAACCTATTTATAGTGTTTTCTTATCACGTCAACATAACTTCAGTGGGCAGAGTCATATTAAATCAAATAAAGGTGGGTATGAAAAGGACATCAAAAAGTAAATATAAAATGGTAACTTTATTTTAAAATAAATATAGCTGATCTGATAAGAAGTTTGTTGTATCGATAAAACACTGCGATTTAATTAATTAATTTACATATATTTTTATGATACAACCCACTGTGAAAGCGACAATAAATTTATTAAACCTATATGGTTCAAATTTAAAAATGTTTTTAAGATAATTTATTCATCTAATGGTTTTAAAGTTTGCATTTGTTTATTTTTTTATTATTTTGTGAGATAATTGCTTTGATTTATCATTTGTTACACATACAGTTGTTTGTGTAGCATGCAGAATGAAACCAACAGACAGTGCTCAGAATCCTATGAATATTAATTGAGTAATTATTACTAGATGGTATTAATTAAATTATTGCTAGTAGTACATTATAGCTTCAAATACTATTAAAACGATCATAAAGGAAATCTCAGTACAGATTCTTATCAGTTTTTTATAAAGTGAATTCTTGTACTAAATAATAGGTGTGGGAACTGAGAAAATATAGATGGCATTGTAAGACAGTATGCAACTTAATTGTGAGAGTTTTGAAAGGCAATTTTATTACAGTGGAGAAATATATATTAAAGCCGATATTATTAGTTGCAAGCAAATGAACAGATATGAATTAAAATAATTAACACACCCATCCAAGGTTCTTCACCGAAGCTATACATTTCCCACAAAGCAACAGCAAACATCCACACATCAGATGCGTGCGAGAACTGCCTCGAACGCAGCGACTCGGGGGCGCACCACGGGAAGGGGACGCGGCGACGCTCGCTCATGACGTAACAGTCATCTGCATCTGGGAGGGCTCGCATTAGACCAAAATCACCTATTTTTACCTAAAAATTTTAAATTTATTATTTACAAAATTAGATTTACGCTGATTCCCACAGATATCAAGGACTTTAGCCTTAAGGGCTTAAGCCCACCTAGTGTTAAGGCATTTTGTTGTCTATGTATCGCCCAATTTAAGGTGCTGTGAATGTTGTCAGGAGTAGCACAACAACCCAAACATAAAAAAAATATATATTAAATAAATATACAATAAATTTACTTACCAATTCTAAATTAGAAAGTAATATGTTTCTACAAGCCAAATCTCTGTGTAAAAATCGACTTTTTTCCAAATGTGCCATTCCTGCGGCAACTTGTCCTGACCATTTTGATATAAAATTTAATGACACTTTGCCATCCTGTGCTCTTATATAATCTAATAACGCACCCATTGGTGCCAATTCACACACCATCATAAGTGGATGAAATACTACACCATGTAGCTTGATTAAATTAGGATGTTTTAAACTATGCATGGCCTCAACTTCTCTTCTAAAATCATCATATATTCCTGGCTGTGAAAATGCATCAGCTTTCAACACTTTCACAGCCACTGGCACCATTTGAGTTGTCTGATCTGACATTCTCCATTCTCCACGTCTCACAACACCAAATGAACCATTACCTAACTCATTATGCAACCTGTTAAGAAAAATTAAATAAAAATTTTAAGAAATTTTGTTCTTGACCTAATTCTTGGTACATAGCATGTTGACTAACAGAATTCAAAACTAGACTTTGTTGTCTTACCAGACCATAAAAATCAAAATACTTAAATATTTCAAGTGGGAATCTGACCAATTTAGTCACAAAATGTATTATGTTTTATTGATAAAAAGATAATGTTATCTATAAATTTAAGAAATATTTATAATATTTCATTAACAATAATATTATTTAATTACTTTGCTTTACTATGTTCTTTATAAAAATTAAGAAATATGTTCTTAATTTGTATTCTGCAATAATAAATGATTTGAAGTATACAACTTAGGTAGGTGTATATGTAATATTATTATTCAACAATGTAATATAATACTTACACAATATCTTTCTCTAGTATGATACATGTGGTTCGACTTTCAGTTTGTGATTGAGGCCTTATTGCTAAATCAGTCTTTTCGCGGGTAATAGAATTTGAGGAACCAAATAATTTATTCCAAAATTTTCGGTTCCACAATTGTAGTTTCTTTTTTCTAACTGCATCAATCAGTCTTCGAACACCAGGTTTACTAATGCCAATCTTTTCAAGGTCCTCTGCATGTACATAATCAAAGTGTGCTAATCTTGTAATCTAAAAGTAAAGCTGATGAAATAATGCTATTTTATCCTAAAATAAAATATTATAAGGCAAAAGTTAATAAAAATTTACCTGTAATTGATCTCGAATTGGAACATAAAATTGTTCCAGTTGCACATTTTGCAAAATTTCACAAAGCCAGTCTGTATTTGAATCCATAGTGCGTATAACGTACACTGGCTAGCTAGCTTTGCAATTTGTTTAATAGGAATCTTCTCAGAAGTAACATTTCTAGCAGGAAGTAAAAATTACTGTATATGAGAGAGTTGTTGTCCAATTATAGTCAGCGTGTATTTATTATTAAAGCTAACCTCATAAATAAAATCTTTAGTTTTTTTTTAGTACAAGCAAGTTATAAACATAAAACTAAATTGTATTTTCTGTTTCGATACATACAAAATAAACAACACAAGCACTAAATACAATGGAAAGCTGCGAAACGAACTGCAATTTACAATCGGCAAGTAGAAGAGCTAAAAAAATATCGTTCAATGTTCATTCATCAATCAATCATTCAGTAATGAAGTTTATTATAAAAGTTGCCAGAAAGAATATCTAAAAATAGTCCCAGATTATACATAGAGTGTTCTAGTCATAACAACAACTACGGTACGATGCTGGTGCCGTAATTATATTTATATTATTGTTATGATATTTACTACGAGTATATTAAAATCAATTTAAACTGTTATAGTGACTGAGAGCAACAATGATTGACATGATGCTAAGGCCTGTTAATAATAGTTATAAAATGTTTATTATTTCATATTCGACAATTTTCACATATGTATAATATCTGTTTTTTAATACGAATATAAATACGTTAATACCGTATATTTTTTTTAAAGAATGACATTAAATACTAAATGTCAACCCCTAAAAGTTCATGCCTACTCTATTTAAGCTATCGTTATATATTGTAGAAAAACTTAAATCTATTTTATATATACAAATTACTCCTTCAATATAACAATGGAAAACCTCTCTGCAGATAGTATTACAGAAACAAAGACTGTCGATTTTGGTTTGGTACCTATTGATACTATAACTGAAAAGACTATACTAATTCAAAATTTAACGGACGTAAGTACCTTATTATATCCAAATCAAAGAAAAAGATTTATTTTATAGTAACTGTTCTTTATATTTATTATCATATGCTTCAATTATTAGTTAATTCATGTTTTTAGTTACATTTGACATATCGTGTGTCGTTGATGTATATTTTGGACAACATAGACCAAGTTTTTAAGGTATCTGTAAATTCCACTCCCATAAGGCCACTCGATTGGGCTGAAGTGAAAATTGTATTTAAGCCGAAAAGTTCCCATCAGTTGTACTCTGATTATTATATTATAGGCGATACATCTGGCAATACGTACCGGTTAAATTTAAAAGGAAAAGGTTTTGGTAAATGAAAAAATACATTAGAATTTTTTACATATTGTTTGTAAAAATTACAGAGTTTTCTTATATTAAAAATTACAAGTAGGTACAGCCCGCGAGGCTTAAGCTGAGCTTTGTGTTAAGGTGGATGTAGAATGAAAATAGCGAAAAGCGTCTAGTATAGAAGATGTAGAAAAAGAAAGTGTAGTAAAAAAAAATTTATTTGGTACGTTTTTTTTGTACTTTACTTTTGAAGCTCACCTAAAGTAATGCAAAGCTCAACTTAAGTCTCGTTGACGGTAGTTCATTGTTTCAGTACCTATGTAATTTTATAGTTATGGATGTCAATGACTATAGAGTAATTTCCATACTTTTAATACTTAATCTAAATAATTTGCTTAACTTAGGTCCTAAAATATCTATAAATAAAAAACAACTTGTATTTAGAGTTGTCAAAAATGTCTGCGAACAAAGAACGGACGTAGTAAATATTGTAAACAAGTCATCCATTGATGCTTCTTATCAATGGCTTTTACCCTCTTGTGGTGCTGTTGGATTTTTTCAGGTAAGAATATGATATTTGTATTAAATTAGTTACAATTAGGATACAAGAGGTACTTAGTGTCTTTAATGGAAATAATACTTCAACTTTTACAACAACCATTCAACTTTTCGTGGTTTTCTGACCGATGAAATAACGACTAATAATATTGAGGGGTTTTGTATTCTAATAATGATGTTACACACGAAAAATATTAGGTATATTAATGTTGGTATGAAAGCTAGGTTTTCTCAAAAATCAAGATTATACTGGGAAAAGGGAACAAAAATTACTTTTAGCACATTTTTAATCATAATTTTAATAGTGTTTTTTTTATTTAATCCTTGTTTCTTATAGATTTCAACAGGGAACTGCGGTGTTATTAGAGCTTTTGAGAGTATTGCTACGACAATAATATTTTCCGCTACAGCGTTAGGTGTATATACGGCAGAATTAATTTGCTTAGTTTTAAATCAGGTAATAAGTATACCTGTTTACTTTTTATTTAAATTTATATAAAACCTTCCCGTTGTTCACTAAGTGACACACAATATAGAATGAAAGCGGATATTTAAAGTGTAAGTAAATACCTTCAGGAGCGTTAATATATACTCAATATGATAAGATGGATAAAAACTTCTAGAAATTTGTAATTTCTTAAAAATGGGATTTGAATTCATATATTAAAAGCCTTTGAAATGTACCTTTCATTTGAGCAGCAATTTTTTTTCATATAGGTATCATCGTCGCACTTTACTTACCAGAGCATGGAAATTAAAATAGTAACGCCCCTAACACCTTCAACTATCACGGTTCCCGTTATACGCTATGCCACACAATTCTTTCTGAAAAATATACTTTAATTATATTATTTCCATTAAAATTCAATGAAATAGATAAATGTATTGACAAAAAATATTCATTTGACAGGAACCTTTATATCTTACTATATTAGCTTCAGTTGTCTTACCCGGAACGCCATTTTACGATTTGAAAAATCATATTTTTCAAAAATATTGGAAAAGAAAGAGTCGATCAGCTCATTTTATGGAGAACAGCCTTAACCGATTAACTTATATTCCGTCAGCGTCCGTTTATGAAAAACATCTAGATTTTGGTAATGGTAGTGTAGTTGATAACACTTTTAATATATCGCAAACGCTGTGTGTCACAAATCATGAATTACAAGAAGGATCTATGACCTGGATCCAAGGTGAGTATAGATATTACAAAATGGTATAAGTACCTAGCTATATGCAGCATAATTATACGTCTTGCTAGATATTTATAATCTATGGTAATTTATAAATAGCTAGCTAAATTATAAAGTTAGAATATTTTGGTATCTACCTTCACTCGTTGCAGATCCTGACAATGTATTCTTAATTGATCCAATAACTTGTGATATTCCACCTAATGAGTCTAAATTATTCACTGTAAGATTCAGGTAATATTAAAAAGTAATAATTACTAATTTTCATATTTTTTATTAAAATTATCTTTTACATATCTTTGTGTTAATACAGACCTAAACTAGATAACGAAGTTTTCGGCTATTTACTGTGTGGAGATTTCCAATTGGAATCTTATGAGGATGAATCCGAATATATCAAAATTAAACACACTTGGTACAGAATACCTTGCATTGGTAATACTTGGTTGCCTTGCGCTGAGTGGAGTACGGAGTGGGATTGTCCTACCGAGGTTTTTCCTGTTAATTATAATTTTTAAAAATATGTACCCATATAAACACAAACACTTGACTTGTTGTTTAATATATTGCTACCATACTTAGGAAATGTATTATAAATCATAAGGAGACTGTCATGGCGCAGCGGCACAAGGGTGTGACTGTAACGCGACGGTTATGGGTTCGATCCCCATTTCTTCGCTCTGGTGTCCAGGTAATCTTGGCGTTGATAGAAATGGCAGAAGCCACTCAACGCACAATGCATCCAGAATTCGGCAGAAAGTTAGGAACGGAATTTCTTAACACTAGGTTCCCTCCCTGCTATGTGCGGGATACAGCGTGAAGCTGATTCAATTTTTATAAATCATAACATCTATAAATATAAGTTTGGTACACTTTTGGTACGCTTTAAAGTGGATAGCTAATTTTCGGAAATTTTCTACGAATTCGGATATAAAGATAGATAAATCTAGATTTCCTGCTATGTGTTCACTATACAACGTGAAATTGCTGAAGTGATTTCGTGCTCAGCTGGCACGGTCAAAGAGACATAATTAACGTAATTGAAATGAAAGCTATAAAAGTATTTTAATGTGCTTGGCGTTTTTAAACAGGTCGTTCTACCACCAACAGTTCCTGCTAGAACAACATTCACAAACTTTTTGCTTTCTAACAAATCGGGAATACCCATGCATTTCAAATTTGGAGCCCCTTATAAAACGTAAGAAACAATTGCACGTATTTATGTACTTATTAAACCTTTCATGTGATATATAAAAAACATAATAGATATTAAATATACATAACATTAAAAACAAACCAGCCTCCTCAGATATTAATAATATCTAAAAAATACTATTCTAAATATAAGAAAGCTCACTTCTCAAAAGCTGGACTGTCTATTTTACCCAAATGTGAAACCTGGAGAATAAAATTGATAAGCCTTTGCAATTGTATGTAAAAATGATAAAAAGGATTGAATGCGAAATTATCTTTCAATATTAATTATAAATCTTCAAGCGAATATGGCATACCATTTCCACAGTTAAAATTTTATAGACAGCCATTTGTTATGACAATGACGAGTGCTCGTAGTATGTTAATATTTAATATTTATTCTTATTATCATGTTTACAATATGTAGGAATTTCGTTGTAATGCCTATGTGCGGTATCGTGCAAGGGCGTGGGTGGCAAATAGTGACGGTTGCGTTGGAGCCGATATCTTTTGGGGAGTACTGTGAAAACTGGGACCTTGTTATTAACAAATGTCAAACTGTAAGCTCATTTATTTGACTTAAATATTAGTATTACGTTTTTTCTTAGCTTCATACTGTATCCCACACATAGGGTAGGACCTGGGTACCATATAATGTTATTGTTAAGACACTCCATCCATGTTCTCGTTTTTTCGCCAAATTCTAGAAGCATTGCAGTTAGTGGTGAGTGGCGTTACCAGATCAAGGAAATGAAAATTTTAAATATTTCATTTACTCGAGTAGGAATCGAATCCACGACTTCTCACGTTTGCAGTCGCACTCTTGTTACCCCGTGTCACGAATGGCCTGCGGAATTATGTTTTAAATATTATGAACTATGAACGATGACACACTAGACTACTATGAAAACTAGTAAATGCTCTTATGTTCGACTCCGACTTGAGGAAATGAAATATTTAGTGACCCCAATGTTGTGGCAAGTCGCGGCTTTGAGTTTCACTCAACACTCAATGCCTTCAGAATTCGGCGGAAAGTGAGGATCTGGGTGTCTTTGATCCCTTTGGCAGTTTTTACCCAGCTACCCATGCGGGATACAGCGTGAAGTTGAAAAAAAAAATTTAATTAATTAATATGAAACAGGCTCGTATTTGCCTAATCGGCAGCGCGGAGCTTAGCAAAGTGGAGATGATGTCGTACGGCTACAATCCGGACACGCACGCCGTGTACGAGTTCCCGCCGACGATCACGGGATGCACTAACTATTGTACTGCGTTTCTGCACAATTTAACTAGAATGGAGATACAGTATGTATCTATACTCCTATCTATTATATAATGGAATAAATGTTATTTTTTTCCTTTTGTGTGGTACATTAATTACCGGACATTACTTTAAGTTATAACATGGTAAAAAAACCGGGCAAGCACCACCGAGGGTTCCGAGGGTTCTGAGGTTTCGAGCTTTTTCTGACATTCAAGCTTAGCTTAGCCAGAGCCATTTCATTTGATACCTCACTTGAACAAGCGGCGAAGGCTATTATTTTTTAGGATTTAACCACAAATGTATAGTTATTCTGAACTAGTTTCTGAACTAGTAGGTACAAATAGTCTGTAGATGGTAGCTGCCAAATTTCATAACTCCAGGTCAACCGGATGTACCCTATTAATCTTGATTCCCTTCATAGTGTCGAAATACACGTTTTTTGCGACATTAACGGCCATATCTTTTTCTAAGTAAATTTAAAAATAATTTTTGGTCAGGAAATCATCATGTCTTTTATATATTGTTTTCAGTATGAGGATACTAAGCAACGTGTCTTGGCTAGGTGGCGATAGTTTCGGTAGTATAGTGCTACCTCCTAAAGAGATAGTGAGATACCACTGGTGGTTCTTCCCAAAACAACACGACAAGGTGTATGAAACAACAGTTGTGTGCTCTTGTATTTGCTTGATTGATGGAAAGTTAGTTTGTTGTTAATTTTGAAATATTTTCAGATTATTATTTTTCTCTATATTATGAGCTATTAATAGGTATTCCTAGATCCCACTGTTAACAAGTGTAATATACATTAAACATGTTCATTATGGGTAGATGAAAAGATTTTTAATTTATAAAGCGGCATTGAATTCCAAAACCTTACTTTAATGCTTTTTAGAGGGAATAATTTTAAAGTTTAATAGCAATGCTAGATAAGCAAAATGTATAAGGCCCTGAAGATATAGAAAAGAATCTACAATATTTCACCTATCTTTAATATCACCAAAATAATATCAGATTTTTTTATGATGAGTAATTTTTAAAGGCCAGTTGGACAACCGACGGAGTTATTTGTCCAAATTACTGGATTCTCTGAGTTACCGAATTTGAAAGTAAGCTTACAAAATATTTTTACCGTATTAAATATGAGAACAAACATTTTAAAAATATATTTTTTGTGTTTAATAAAAAATTTAATAGGTACTGCCAAAAACATTTAATCTTCATGATACAGTAGTAGGAGAAAAAGCTTCAACGACGATCACTCTTTACAACTACGGTTCCTGCTATTTTACTTCCAAGCTATATCATGTAATTAACGGCATGGGAGATGACTATAGCGGTGATCAATTTGAAATTGAGTCATCGGTCGTAAGTTTATTATATTTATTTAAGACGATATATATGTTTTTCATATTTTTCTTTATATTTTTCTTTAGTCGTGATTACTTATGTTAATTATTTTCTCAAGTGTGACTTGAACCTGCAATAAATGCAGCTGATACGTTCAAGTTTTTGCTTAAAGCTTTTAGTTGTGATATTCTCATATAGGTATGTAAATAAAATTAACATTTTTTTACTAAAGTTACATTTTATTTTTGAAAGATAAATTTGGGTATTAATAACAGAATAGCCTTAAGCCATCGCATTACTGTGAAGTTAAAATGACAGCAATTGCAAATGGGGCTGGTTCGCGACAAATAGATATTAAATATACAGTTTTGTATCGTACTGAATATGATGAAATAGAAGAAATACAACCTATTAAGAAAACAATTTTAATTATTTGGTATGACGGGATTTACCCAACAATTAAGGTACAAAAATGTTTTTTCTTCAAAGCTTTATGCTTTTCTTACTTTTTGATTTTATCACAAATTGTTATAAAATTTAAACTGTTATTAATTTATTAATTTTTGTTTTTAATTATCTTAAAGTATACAGTCAAAAAAATAAAATATATTACATAAAAGTAATTTCAGGTCAAGCGTACCATATCTGTACGATGCCCTATCACTTTCAGCGATCATTGTGTATGGAATATAGTTAATGTGGAAGAGTTTGTACAATTTACTAACAATTTAATAAATATTCATTAACAATTAAAACAATCATATTTCTTACATTAATGTTATTTTTCAGATTCAATAAAAAATTACAAGATTGTCGTCCTAATTCACCTTTAATTGTTAATTTACACGCTCCGGACCTTTGTGTTCGTCCAAATGACGTAGAATTTATTTTTGTGTTAGCTTGTCTGTATAATGTGTCAGTGCCGTTTAGTTTTCGTAGAGAGAAGATATGCGATTGTATCATGTCTGAAGTCCAAGTGGGTATCTCCACTTATGAAATGAGGCATACGTGCTATCATAGACAATTGGTTGATTTGTCACCCATGAACGGTATTGTAGCGGTTAGTCTTTTGTAGCTATGGTCGTTTAAATTAATAGCCACAAAATTGTAGCACAATTGAAAGTTTGTAAAGAATGATTTTTTAGCTTCGCGCAGTACAGCAGGGGAAACTGAGAACATAGTGTTAAGACACTCCGTTCACAAATCCGTTCCCCACTTTACGCCGAATCCTTGAGGTATTGCGTGACGGAACTCAACGTCGTGCTTTTCCTCATTACCAGAGCGGAAAAATGTAAATGTAAAATGTGTTAAAATTTGTTGTTTTCAAATTCTGTCGAAATTGTGTTCGTTTCTATTAGAAGACAAAGTGTCTTTTAAAACCAAAGTAATATGCCAAATAATATTTTTATATTAAATATTATTTAAAACCATAGCATTATATTGAGGCGAGTCGTGGCGCAGGGGCACACGCATGTCTCTCCTCTCCTGTTTGATTCCTGCTACTTTGGTTTGAATTCCATTATAGGAAATTAAGTTTTTAATATTTTAATTTCTTTGATCTGGTGTCGAAGCAAAACTTTCTGCCACCAAACACGCAATGCCTTCAGAATTCAGTAGAAATTAGCATATAGAGCACAGTGCCTTAGGACTTGCCTGGCCTGCATACGTACATGCTTGGTAAAAAGTGATACAAACACTTGCAGCCAGATACACCTATTTTGCTACACATAAAATTTAAATACGCATACGAAGCCCGTCATAAGCTGTGTTTTATTATGACGATGCCCAACCAAAGGACCTTGGAGATATTTGTCAATCTGAACACTTGTACGAATTCTTTGGGATTTTTGACTCCCCTAAGGAGAAATGTCGGCGTGGACGATTATTTGACTGTTTTAGACTGCGGCCGTGTGCCCATTAACAATTTGGATTCTGTGACCCGAGTAAGATTTTTATACTAAAAATATTTTATATATAAGTTATTTTATGAATATTTCTTTCAACTTCTGGTTAAGAAATTATTATTTATTACTGTTATTTTAAAACTGTTATTTTTATGAATATTTTTTCCATCTCTAGATTTTATGGCTCTACAATCCCACGGAGGTGTTTGCTACTTGGCGTCTTTTACGTGGTAACACGGGGGCTCATGAAACGGTGATACGTTGTCTGCAGTATTTCGCTGAAGTGCCGCCGATGGAAAAAATTGCTCTACCTTTTGCTTTTATGCCTACGGAAATGATTGATTATGAGGTTATTTTTAAGTATTATATTTAAAATATCAATGGACTGGACTATCAACCGCGATATTTATTTTATACCACCTACTACAATGAAACTTAAGAAAATGTGTAGGTAATGCGTATGTAATTTATTTGTGTATAAGGCGTGTGTTGGAAAATGTTAATATTTTTTTTATAAACGTTAATTTTCGTTGATAGGTTTTTGTTGCTTTTAACAGATAGACTTTTAGACAAATTTCTGCTACATATGCCCAAAACCAGTTTTTCTTTATACATTCGATTAGCCGGATGGAACAACGTTAGAAAAGAGACCAATTTATTTGTAAATAAAATACTTACTAATATGTATTTTGTCCCATAGGTGATGTTTTATTGTTCCTTCGGATACGACATAGTCAAAATACTCGTCAAAGGTCAAGGCGGTCTCCCCAACTGCGTTGAAACAAGACTGGATATTCCTTTATACGTGGAGAAGCTGGTCCGATCAGTACATAAAAACGATATTGTTAGTATAGATTTTGTCAAAATAAGCATAACATTTTATGGGTCTACAATGCTACGGATATATTATATACCGGATTATATACGGATATATATAGTTTACTACTGTTATATACCATACAGGTACCTTTTAGTAGAGTTATAAAAATATATTGAAAGGTAGCTTGTTTTCATTTCTATCTTTTACTCTTTTCACTACATTGTTTAGGTGTACTTGTCCAAGGAGCATATGACGTTACCGATTATGCCAACACATTCGCTCCTGAGGGAAATTATAGCCATAAACAATGACACGGATCACGTATTGCGATTTATTTGGATGCCGTGAGTTAAAACTGTATTCGTGCATTATTTGTATGATAGTAAAAAATTTTTGAAAAACCAGCTTCGCAAGTCAGCAGGGTATGCAGAGGGAGTCAACCAGTACCCACAAGTCACGTTTAGTCATACTTTGTGCCCCTGCGCCATGACTGGCCTTTTTAAAATCTTATTTAAAATTAGCTAAATTAGTTTTATGTACAAAAATTAATATGTCAAAATGGTAATTAATTTCGATTTCAGAGAAAGAATAGCCAATATTATCAACATAGTAATGACGCCGTGGTGGGGGGTCATTCAGCCTAAGAGCACGGAATGGATCACTATCACAGTTTATACCCTACAAGAGCCGGCTACGCTTACGTAAGTACTTATATTTTATTCTTATATTGTAATGGCTTGCAACTATATGTTTTCCACAATTTAATAATAAAGCATATATACATAGCTGTATTGCATGTTTTTTAACGATTTTAGTATTTTTCTTTATATATGTCATTGAATTGCACAATAATATATTTTATATATTGTATATGTAGCCTTAATCCACAAGTTTTTTTGTGTAGAAAGATATTGTGCTAAATTCCAAAAATATGTCCGTTATTTAAGCTTTGGTGACCTGGTATCGACACAGCACGTGTCTGACTGAAAACAATAATTGTATTATAGATATAAGACTCGTACCTCCAATCCTCCATCTTAAAATATTTCTAATTTAAATAATTTACTATTCCTCAGAACTACAATCACTTGTGAAATCTTAGATTTAACTGAACGTAAACGTTATCAGAAAAACGAGATATTACGAAGGACGAAAACTGAAAAGTGTAAGCAGGAATTCATTATCACTGAAGATGGTCTGACACACCCTGTAAGCATTTTTATTAACTTTATGCTGTATCCCGCGTATAACAGGATAGGCAGAGGGAACCCTGGGAACCCGTTTACAGTCTCACAATGACGCCCCTGTGTCTCTAGTTTCCTCAAGTGCTAATGAGGGTATTACTTGTGCGGGCAATACTTATAAGATAGGTAAATACAAAATTTTGATGTCCAAAGATTTAAATAAACAATCATAATTCTTTTTTGCTAGACTTATCAAAAGTTTTGTGTTCATTTAATGATTTTCAGAATATTAACGATTGCCCACCATACGTATTGGATCTGAAGAAGCCACAACCGTCCTACATCGGTATGTCACTGTCAGTATCATCCCAGGGCCAACGGGACGGGTATCCGCGGATGCTATTGAAACAAATGTGGGAACAGGTATTTTTTTCGATTTCTATTCGATTTTCAGACACTGTGAAAATTGATCTAAGCCGAGTTCAAATTAATTTTAGTAACCACCAGTAGAAATATGCATACATGAGAGGAGTGTTATTGTTTATTTATTATTTTTAGTTTTTTATATTTCTTACTGATGCTATTCTATTCTGTGATGTTTACTGAGTAACAAACTGCATAGGGGAAGGTGGGGTAAGACGGGATGGCGAGGTAAGATGGGGACCCTATGAAAACATATAATGTAGTGTCACTATAAAATTTGTTTTTACGCTATTTGTTAGTACATAGTGGTACTTGTTAGTGTCACAAAAAGATTCGTCGGAGAAAATATGTTCGGACTTGGTATGCATGCACTTTTTTAAATTTAAGGTGGTTTTATCTAATTATTGACGTATATAAGATGCGTGACTGTTCATGATATACGATATACAAGATGCGTGACATATTTTTTATTGATATTTGTTTGTTTATTTTAATAAAATAAACATGCACAATATGCTATGCAAAATATAAAATTTTCTACACATAATAAATTAAAGAAATATATTAAATTAAATAAATTTATAAGAAAGACAAATAAAATGGTAATGGTGGTTTTCTGCAAAAAAAATGATCACATTAAGAAATGATAATTCAACATTAATTAAAAAGCTTGAGTGTTATAATAATAAACAGAAGCAAAGTAGGTATATGTGTGACCGAGACACACTTCTACTGCAGAGTGAAATAGATAGCTTGCATAGCTCCCTCAGAGCATTAAGCGAGAAGTATGAATCCTCACAAAATGAAATTAGAGAACATATTCTAGCTGCGAATAACTTAGTTGACTTGTGCAATTATAATGTAGAAAGATTTGAATCTTTGACAAATAAACATAGCTGTAGTTGTGCTGTTATGGAGTCCACTGAGTCAAGTGTCACTCAAACGATATGTAATTCTGAGGTTGTGGGTGACTCGGCCATGCACACTATATTGAATAAGAATTTACATGTAAAAAATTCCTCTCGCTCCTCTCCAAACAATATTATTGTAATTTCAGATAAATTAGGTCAAGGCTTTGGGTCCCTACTTAATTACCATTTTTCGAATGTTTTTAATGCATGTTCGCCTGGAGCCAGTTACCAGTTTAATATTAACAAAATAATGTCTATGAATGTAAATGAGCATAGTACTATTGTACTATTACATGGAAATAGTTTGTCAGTGAGGAGACAAGATGTGGCAAAGAGTATAGAAAACTTGCTTAAATTACATAGTAAAAGTAAATGTAAATTTGTTATATGCTCTTTTCCATATTCTTCTTGCCTTACAGATAGACAAAATAGGTATATTTATAATTTAAATATGACCTTGTATAATGCGACTCAACGTCATAGTGACGCGTTTTTTTATTTAGATTTAAATAAGTTTATTTATAATAGTTGTAAGTTGACAGAAGATACATTGTATCTACCTTTATATTTTAAAAAACAAATTGCTACTTTAGTAGCATATAATATTCGAAACCCTGTTATACACTGTATAACTAAGGAAATAGTTTGTAGTAATAATTTTTCATTAAAAAATAATAATGACATAATAAGTTCCAATTTAAACTAGATCACAAGACAACACCTAGGCCGTTTACATTGAATATTGTACACCAAAATATACAAGGCTTAGGAGGCAAAGAACTGGAACTAGAATTGTTTCTAAAAAAATTTAATATACATATGATGTGTATAACTGAGCACTGGATCTCGAGATGTAACAATACAGTAAATATTGAAAACTATAAATTGTCAAGTTCGTTCGTTAGAGAGAAGGCCATCCGCGGCGGTTCGCTTATATTAGTAAGAAATGACATACGTTGTAAATCGCGACCAGATATAGTAGCTCTCTCCGACGAACGCTCCATTGAATTGTCCTGCGTTGAATTCAATAGACATATTATAGTATGCGTGTATCGACCCCCCTCAGGTAGTTTTGAAGTATTTGAAGAAAAAATGGAGGATGTTCTGAATAATTTGAGTTCAAATAGTAAATCTTTAATCATATGCGGAGACTTTAATATAGATATAATACAGGTGACATCATTAAGCCTTCGTCTTCTAAACTTATTTAAATCTTTTAATTTGCTTAATTTGTTCTCTGAACCAACTCGTATAACGAATACGTCCGCTACTTGTATAGATAATGTTTTTTGTTATTGTGAGACTGTAGAAAAACAAATTATTACTAATCTAAGCTCGGATCATTGTGGTCAAATGTTTTCGGTAATAGATAAAACAGTCGCAGAACGTAAACAAATATCAATTAGACCAATTACTGAAAATAAAATTAATCTTTTTAATAATAGAGTAAGTGAAAAAATTGCAAACTTAGAAATAACCGGATTAAATCCGAATCAGCTATATTGTAAAGTTTTTAATTTACTCTCTACAGAGTTTGATAACATTTTTAAAGTTAAACAAATATATAAAAACTCAAAGTTAATTTTTAGCGACTGGGCAACTGTTGGTATATACCGAAGCAGAAACAAACTATACGTATTATATAATATGAGGCAGTGGAATCAAGATCCGGCGTTCTTGTTAAAAGTTAGAAATTTTTCAAAAATATTTAAAAAGGTATGTGTCCAGGCTAAGTCTATGTATATAAGAGCAAAAATTTTGAACTCTAATAATAAAATTAAAGCTACATGGGATGCTATTACTACTGTAACTGGGAGATCTAGAGCTGTCAGTGAACCTATTAAATTAAAAGTTAATAATATAATCTTAAATTCAGATTTAGAAGTGGCAAATACTTTTCAAAATTTTTTTTCTGATGTATCTACTGAAGTAACACGTTCACTGCCATCATCTCCGTCGGAAGCAGAATTAATACTAAAAACCCATGTAAATAGTTGTAGACAAAATTTTGTGTTTAAGAATGTGTCACCAGATGAAATTGTCAAAACTTTTAAAAGCCTTAATTTAAAGAAAACTGGTGACTTATGGGGCATGTCTGTTAAAGTTTTTAATTCAATTATACCTAATATTGCTCCTTACCTTGCTTTAATTTTTAACAATTGTGTAGAATTCGGTACTTTTCCTGATTTAATGAAATATAGCAAAATAGTGCCGCTTTACAAAAGTGGAGATAGATCTGAGCCTGGAAATTACAGACCGATTTCTGTTTTACCATCCTTAAGTAAAATATTTGAAAAAATAATGTTCAACCAGCTCACAACTTTCTTAAATATTAACAATTGTTTCCATAGTGAGCAATATGGTTTCACCAAAGGCAAATCCACTACGGATGCGGGTGCCGCACTCCTAAAGCACATTTATGACGCATGGGAGAAGTCACAAAATGCAATTGGAGTGTTTTGTGACTTATCCAAAGCCTTTGATTGCGTAGACCATGTAACTCTGTTGTTAAAACTAAAACATTATGGTATACAGGATACTGCACTTGACCTTATTGCCTCATATTTAAACCAAAGAATCCAGAAGGTTAGTATAAATAATGTAAAATCATCTGGATCTCCTCTAAAGATGGGCGTTCCACAAGGATCCATTCTTGGTCCCCTTTTATTTCTTCTTTATATTAACGATCTACCCTTTTATGTGAGGAACCTATGTGATATTGTACTTTTCGCGGATGATACCTCTTTAATATTTAAGGTTGACAGAAACAAAATAAACTATGACGACGTGAATAGTGCATTATCGCATATCCTTCGTTGGTTTGATGTTAATAATCTAATGTTAAATGCTAAAAAAACTAAATGTATTGAATTTGCTTTACAAAATGTTAAAAAACATAATTTTAGTCTACTAATTAAAAGAGAGACTCTCAATTTGTCGGAATCAGCTATTTTCTTAGGTGTAACTATAGATTCCAAACTCCAGTGGAACACTCATCTGGAAGCACTTGCGGATAAACTCAGCTCTGCCGCGTTCGCAATTAAAAAAATAAGACAAATGACGGACGTTGACACTGCCCGACTAGTCTACTTTAGCTATTTCCATAGTATTTTATCTTATGGAATGCTGCTATGGGGCAGTGCTTCAGACATAAATTCTATATTTATCCTCCAAAAAAGAGCCGTAAGATATATTTATAAACTAAGAGCGCGAGATTCTCTGCGAGATGTTTTCAAAGATGCAGGTATTCTTACAGTTGCTTCTCAATTTATATACTATAATATTCTCTTTGTCCGACAAAATGTACATTGTCATAGTAAACATAGTGACAATCATACGATAGGAACGAGAAATAAAGATAAGATTGTAAAATTGAAAACAGAGGGTTTTATTTATGAAATACCTTAAGGTCCCCGTCTTACCCCACCTTCCCCTATTATTGAATTACACTTATTGTCTCTCTACTGGGTTAAAGTTCTATTAAAAGTAATTTTGTTAAAGTATACTTTAAAACTTTCAGCCACCGCAGTACGATCTGTTCTCATCTGACAATAACTACGGAGCTCGTCCAGAAATTTACGCTGGAAATAACATGACAAGGGCCGATATTATAAAAATAATTGATGGCATACTATGGTAATTAATATTTTACTATATATGTATTTTTTTTAAAACAACAGCGTTTTAGATATTCCTTTTATATCTATTCATGAAACCCCTTACATTATTCAGGGATGCGTTACACAGCAAGATGTTCAGAACCCAAATAGAGTATTACGCCACAGAAGATATACCCACTTATGAATATTTGATTCATGTCATTGAGTCTGATTCACGACCTAAGCTGAGCAAACGGTAAGTTGCAAGCAGTTGTTAAATGTTTTTGAGATGAAATATAAAGAGTACAAGTACAGTTTGTCACTTACTATGCATTTTTCACACACAGAAATGTGTGAAATAGTCGAAATACAGGCCAGTCGTGGCCCAGTGGTACAAGCGTATGACTAAACGCGTCAGGTTGTAGGTTTTATTTTAATTTTCTTTTTTTAAAAAATCTGTTCAGTTTTATAACAAACAGATAAATAAAAAATACTGTTATAAATTATAATGATTTTGTTTTAAGGGTAACGTCCGGAATATGCGACGCTATAGTGAACAAGGCTATTTTTCACGTATATAATCTAAATCCTAAATATGAAATTGCGATTCTAGAAGCCGAATAGAAGAATACCGTATAACTATATATCCTTAACTATTATATCTTTAATATTAATAAATAACAATTATAATTGAAAAAATCATTTATTTCAACATAACTTAAAATTAAACATGTAATAGATAAAAAGGTCACTTAAGTAATTCAAGTCAAGGCCGTCGTGACGCAAAGGCAATCTGGTTGCAAACGCAGCTGTTGTGGATTCGATTTCCACTAGGAGGAATGAATTGTTTAATTTTCTTGCATCTCAATGCAATCTCAAAATCTAAGCAGAATATAGGGAACGCAGTTTCTTAATACTAAGTTCCTTCTGCCCACCTGTATACGAGATATAGTGTAAAAGCGAAAAAAATCCTAATCAAGTATTTTATCCAATTTCAACTGTATTTTTTTCGGTTGAGGCGTAGATATAAGCGTGACGGCGACTCTATCGCCCAGCTTCAGTTGAGCATTTCCCAAGTTGCTTGTATGTATGAGGCCGTTGTCACCGACGCCGCAGTCCACGAAACACCCGAACGGTACTACGTTACGTACTACACCTGAAATAAAATAATTGATATTGAGAAACCCCTGATGCAAAAGCAAAAAAGGAAACCAAAAACTACTATCTAGAGGGTCTAAGCTCTAAAATCTTCAACATATTTTCTGAAAGCAATATTTCTGAATACAAAACGTTAATGTTAAGTTTTGAATAACATTTTCTTCAAGTTAGTAAATCTGTATTTAAGTTTTTTTTAAATCAAACTCGCAATATATTGCAGTCTATAATACAGTGTGGTCATGGCTGCCCTGAAGTTAGAAATGTTTATCTTAACATTTTTTTCTCCCCGAGGGCACAATACGCAAAAGCTGAGCTAGCTTCAGGGCGGTCACGACAGTACAAGTCAAGTCAAGTCTTACCAGTCAAAGACATCCCTTTTTCCAGTTGACTCTTATCTTGCACAGTCATAGAGTATACAGGTCTACAAAATGTAATCATGTTGTCTTCATAGGCTTTCTGTTTGAACGCATTTATTACTAGCTCTAATGTACTAACTTCGGTTTCTAAGTTTTTACTCATTACTATAATATCTATTGATAAACATTTTTTTTCTACCAATTCAGGAAAATTTGGTTGAGCTAGTTCTTTTATGTTGACTCCTATTTTTTTGGAAAACCTGTTAAAGAAATATATTTCTGGTGTTAGAAAACGTGATTATAAAACAGAAAATATTATATTCGTTAATAATCAAGTACACAAAATTCAAACAATAAGTTTCTTTGCAGAATTGCGTTATAGGTTTTAAGTATAAAACCTCATCCTAGTGTCATGTACACTGAGACACAACAAGTTTTTTTTTAATGTAAATAATACTTACGCTTTAGCAACAGAATAACTTTCGGGGTGTATGATCGTTGAATCCAATGGCTCCGAGCCTCCCAATACTTTTAAGAAACCCGCGCATTGTTGATACGTAATATTTCCTATTCCACTAACTTTGAGTATTTCAGCTCTTGTCTTAAAACCGCCTTTGTCTTGACGGTACGCTATCAGCTTTTTAGCACGGCCATCGTTTAAACCGGAAATACGTCTGAAAATTATGAGCTTTTTAGATTCACGCTGTATCCTGCATATTGTAAGTTATGCACAGGGAACCCAGTGTTAAGCGATCTGTTCCCAATTTCCCGAATCCCAATTTACGAGAACGACAAAAATAGAAATATTAAATAATTAATTTTCCGGTCGGAAATCGTAAAAACGCAATATAACGCCAAATTAAAGCAATCTATTACTATGTAAATAAAGAAGTAAAAACCTATATTTACCTTAACATAGTTTGTGAAGCAGTGTTAAGATCCACACCCACGAGGCTGACGACCTTCTCCACAGTGGCATCTAAGGCACCTTCTAGCATTTTCGGTGGTATATCATGTTGGTAGAGACCCACGCCCAAATTTTTTGGATCTACCTGTATTTATAATAAAACTATTACTTTTAATTTAAATAAGCCCTTTTTGCCGGCCAATCACCATATCAGCGCTACAGAATTTAAAGTAAAGGCGATATTTGTTAGTTCGTTTTACACTTAGAGGAATTATTATTTTAATTTCCTGGCTTACCTTAATCAATTCACCTAGAGGATCTAAAACTCGTCTAGCAATTGACAGTGCAGATATCAAATTTGGATCCATGTTGGGATGTTCCTGGAAATGGAAATTTTAAAGCTTATGGGGCGTAGGGGCACAAGCATTCGACTACGAACGCGACTATTGTGTGTCAAATTTTAACTGGGGAAATTATATTTTTAACTTCACTCTGTATCCCGCACATAGCAGGTAGGCACAGAAATTTCAGGAAACTAGTGTTGAAACACTCCATGCCTATTAAGACATGTTCTCCAATTTTCGTCGAATTCTGAAGGCATTGTGTGTTGAATTGCAGAAATCAACGCTGTACTTTGCCTCGTTATCAAAGCGAGGAAAAAATAATAAATATTTCATTTTGTCGAGTGGGAATCAAACCCACAACCTGTTGTATTTACTGTCATTTGCTTATACCCTTGTGCCACATCGGGCCTCATTTTTATTTTATTTATTCTAAAAGTATCCTCTGAACTGACAACTTGAATACTGATACAATAAAAAAACTAAAAATAAAATAATTGGATATAAATAATAAATATAAAATATATAAATCAATCTTCAACACTTTAATATGAGTCACCTTTTGGGCTTCCTTACTAATGGAGTAGATAGACGCGCCTTGCTCAGGTACAATAACAATAGGAATGCCATCGGATATGTGATGTTTTTTTAGCCACATTTCGGTCTCCCGGCAAGCTGTACCGTTGCCGAGGCCGATTAGTTCAACTCTAAAAAATAAAACAAAAATATCAATTAAGAACTCCCATGGCGAGATATTTGAAACTTACAATTATTAGGTACGGGTGATACCAGAATAATTTTTATTTCTACCATGAGTAATTGTTTTTCAGTTTTAGAGTAGTTTTGTTTTTTACGGTAAAAGCGATCCCAATAATACTTACAGTCATCTGTCTGTATATCTAAGATCTTTAGATCTTTTTTTCGAAAAGTGCTAAATCAAGTTTGATGAAATTTATAAGATCATTTGGGACGCATGGTCTACCAAATAAAATAAATATCGTCAAAATGGATTTATAATTGAGAACCTAATTGAGAAACAATCTTTTTTTTTTTTTAAATATCTTAAAACAATAAGTACTATAGAATCTTAGAAAAGATCATGTAAGTTCTTATTAGTTTCAGAGAAAAATACAAATTACAGTAATTTTGAGAAGGCACTTTCACTCTCAGAGTGAAATATAAAACAAAAAAAATTGTAATATAATATACCTATACTTTGCTAGAATATCTTTTAATTGGTCAGCCGCTTGGTCTTGATGTAAATGAAACTTGGGATATATGTTACAAGCTTCTAACTTGCCCCCTGTTATGTCAATAATTCCCACCTATAAATTAAATAAACACTTTTAAGCAAAATTCTGTGGCCGAGTTATTTAATATTTTCATTTCCTTATTCTGGTAACCACCACTGCAATGTAATGCAATGCCTCCAAAATTCGGCAGAAAGTGAGATTAGAGTGCCTATGTTAATTAGTGTCTCTCTGCCTATCCTAGTATACAGACTGAAGCTAAAAAATAAGTCTTATAATATAGCTAGTCTTATATTTTTATGTTTATCAAATATAAATTCTACTAATCTAGTTGACACCAGTAAGAGAGTGATGTGATACTTGAAAGGGGTAAATCTCAGACAATTCTAATGCACGAAGACAAATAAAACTATGTATATTTATTTCTCCTGATTTATAATTATAAGACAAAATTCATATAAATCACCTTACAACCTGCTTTGAAACCTGGATCCAAGCCCGCTATGACTCTATTCTTTATTGGATCAGTTAAAAGATACTTCTCAAGATTATTAGTGAATGTTTTAACAGCTTCTTTTTGCGCTGCAAGCGTTAAGTTTGATCTAATTTGTCTTGTGAGCCATGGTTTTATGAGACGATTGTATGCATCATCAAGACCTTTGTGGACCCAGTGGTTATTTTTCCATAATGTTAGACAGTATCTGAAAACAGTCAAATGATAAAAATAATTATGTTATGCGACCTTTGTGGCACAGTGACATTGCATGTGACTGTAAATGTGATAGATTTGGATTTGTTTCTTGCTTGCGGCAATGATTATATTTAAATAGTTTTAATTTCCAAAATTTGACGAAAAATCTATTTCCAATTCCCAATTATCTCTCTGCTAAGATAAAGCGCGGTGTTGAGGTCCGCTACTCAACACTCAAGGTCTCGAAAATTAGAAATGGAAAAAATTGCAAAAACTGGGCAAGAAAATACCTTAATACTACCTGCTCTACTAAATGCAGAATAGACATACTTTTAAAATGTATTTATTTACCTCTCAAGTTTATTATGAAACCAATCAGGAATTATAACTTTAACAGAAAGTATTTTTTCGTCTTCCCCTCTATTAACTGCTAATGTTTGATAACATTTAACAAACTGCACAGGACATTTCCATTCAAAATATAATTTATAGGTCTCAGGATTTGATTTAGTGTCAACTTTTTTATTGTCATTATCATTTTTATCCTTTGTTGAACTTTTAGTTCTGCTGCTCTGAATAGTAAATCGAGTTTCTTCTTTTCTAAAATAAGTATTGACAAGAAAAGTATAAATATATTGCAATTTAGAATACAATAAAAAACACTTAAAATCACACATTACCAATATATATAATGTACATTATTATATACATTAAGTATACTTACAATGTCCTCATATGTTGTAAAACTCTAGTATCCTTGTATATAATGTCAGCAACAATATGTGTTATATGAGTTTCTACTTTTTCAAATGATGATATATCATCATTGTCACTATCACAAAGACTGTTTAAATCTATATATTCTCCATTAAGACATCTAACTGCATAAGATTCTAGGCCTAACTTTCGAGCTCGCTCCGCCAAAGACAAGGAATGTGACTTTAAAGGGCCATACTATAAAAATAAGTTATGCTATTAATAACAATAATAATAAAATCTTTTATTATCAAAGCATGTTTTTTATACTAACAAAAAGTAAGTACAAAGAGCTGTGTTGAGTTCTGCTACTTAACACACTATATATTGAAAGTTGGGCAGACAGTGAGTAAAGGAATAGCCTTTCCTGAAATATGAAAATAGCAGGCTAATGCTATGTGAAACTAAGCAACAAAAATATTATAAATTCCAATCACTTATAGACAGTGTAGTCTTTATACATATTTTGACAGGATTTAAACAATAATATAATTATAAATACTATATTAACAGGAAAATTATTATAAAAACTTACCACTAAATCAAGTTCAGATAAATTTTTAGCTTTTAATATGCTATGCTCTATATCTGGAGTAAGCTTGTTGGACTTTTTCAATGTGGCCAATACAGACTTTACTTTCTTTTTAAATTCAATAACATTTTGATAACTTTCATACAACTCTTGAAGCCTAAAAAAATGATTATTGTATGCCTTTTATTTTCTTTGTTATATTAATATTTTCTCTGTGTATATAATAAAGTAACAAATAAATATATGTAAGTGGCACCATTACTATTAGGAATATAACACAAGAGAAGACACAAGAAAAAGTGTGGCATTGAGTTCTGTCATTCACCAAGAATTGTATTAATTTTCAGACAGAAAGCTGAAAACAGAATGACTTAACACTGCATGCTAAATCGAGTAGCTAAAGAATAACATTATCACATTCTTACAAGGTTTTATATGAATTTTAGAATATATCTATACCGGTCTGGCATGAGATGATCTACAGCTTCTTTGCGGTATCTAGCAATAAATGGTAATGTGCAGCCATCTGACAAAAGACAAATAAACTTTTGTGCGAGTTGTTGAGGTATATTTTCAAAATACGACAGCATTTCAGCTTCATTCCAGTAATTATTATAAGGATCATCATTAATTTCAGTAGCATTTTCAGCATTGCGATTATTTGAATCATTCACGTCATTGCTCCTAACTGGTTTAATATTTGTTTTTGTTACCTTTTTCGTTATTTTAGGTTCCTTCTTTTCCTTAACAATATCTTTTTTAACAGAAACTACTTTAGCTTTAGCACTTGTGGTTTTAACAGAAATTTTCTTTTTAGTCACAGGTTCTTCACTTTCACTGTCAAGTTCTTTTGTTTTTCTTTTTCTACTACGGGTTTCTTTGACTTCCATTGTAGTACCAAACAATCGTTTCCTTTAATATGTACTTAATTTCATTTCGGTATCTCACCCAAGAATCTTTTAGTTTGACAAAAGAACAAATTCAAAATACAGACTAATAGACTACTAAGGTCTGTAGTATTTGGTTGGCTTATGACTGTTAGGCGTGTCTATTAAGCATCATTTATTTCCCTTATATTACGTATAAAAAGAATAAATAATAAAACATAAAGATAAAACTCCAGATCAGCTAATATATAAGAGTTAATAAAAAAATGATAACCAAATGCAAGAATGTGAACATAGCTTGATGAAAAATTTGATTTTTTTAATAATTTCAACTTAATATAACGCAGCGGCACAGGGGTGCGACTGTAACGCGACGGTTGTGGATTCGATCTCCACTCGAGGAAATTAAATATTTATTTACAATTATATGATGTGGAGAGGTAAAGAGCGGCGTTAAGTTTCGCCACTCAACAAGCAATGCCTCCAGAATTCGGCGGAAATTGTGAAACGGAGTGTCTTAGAACTAGGGTAATAGCAGAGTACTGCTGAGTGCGGGATACAGCGTGAAGCTGATTTATAACTAAAATATATATCTGTCTAGCATAGTGTAGGAGAACGGAAGAACATGAAAAAAAAACAAAAATATATTATTTAGTAATTTTTAATAAGCATTTGTCTACATCTTCATTCCAGTCTATAAAACCTTGTTTTGTAAGATATATTTTCTCATAAATAAATTTTGATGATTCTGAAAAATAATATTTTCTTTTTAGTAAAGATTTTTTTCAAATTGTGTAGTAACTTTAATAAATAAATAAGTAACTACATATTTCTATACAAATAAAATCATAATATTTACCTAATATCCTTAAAAATTCATTAAATGTATCCTGATTTCGTATAATACTAGCTATGTATATATTAACTTTACTATTTCTATTGTGAAATAGATTCAGAACATTTAGCAATGGCTGCAAAATGGATGGATCATATACTATATCTGACCCAATTATAATATCTGGTATTAAATCAGAAGATAGATTATCAATTTCATTCCAATCCAACATTAAAACACCTAAAATATGATAAAGCACATAATTGAAAATGGTAATATTTTATTACACTATTAACAGTTGCAATTTTCTTAGATATATTATTATAAGGATGAGGTCATTGTTGTAGAGTGGGATATCTGACTCTTGCGACATTTGTGAGTTCAATTTCTACTCAAGAAAGTAATTATTTACATTTCTTTCCTCCTGTAAAAAAGTATTCTGCTATTCAACACTAAACATGTCTAGAAAAGTGGGTGGAATGTTAAAAACCCATTATCTTAACACTGGGTTCCCTCTGGTTACTTTGATACTAAGTGAAGCAAAAACAAAATATTATAATACTACCTATGATTTTATTTTCAGTTTTATAAAATGTATTTTTATCAATTTGTTGATTGGAAATGTTAGGAAAGTTTATATGAATATTCTCATCAATAGTTTTTAGTACTTCATTATGACAGTCAGTCATTAGCATTGATTCTATTCCACAGTGTTTTGCTATTGTGATGCCAGCGAATCCAACTCCAGAACCAATTTCTAATATTTTTTTGTTAGAAAATATTTGCTTATTACTTAAGTACCAATCTGATAACATGAGAGCAGCCTACAAAATAAAATAATAATATATTGATATTAAGGTAGATTTTTACTATTCTGATACAATGTCTCAAAATTAAATAAAGAGCATAGAACAGAATTGTGAGTCTCATGACTAGCTTCTCCGTGTATGTGTATTTATATTTAATATTATCTGTGTATTTATAATTCATTTCTTATACTGAACACCTTACAAGTGGTTGGTGCTTGTATTGGAAAGCAAACTTTGACAATGAACACTGTTCATTAATGTACAACACATTCTTTTGTTCAAAATCTATTTAAAGAACTAGTCTTTGTTAAATACTTACCTCCCAAGTCTTTAGTCCAGTAGTACCATTGATAACCATATTTTTTGTTTCCTTTATGGTTACAATATTATTCAAATCATTGTTTATTACATAGTATTGGTAGTTATAAATATTATCATTATTATTCATAGTGGAACAAACAAATTTATAAATATCATCATGTACTTCTTGATCAGCTTCCATGATTTCAATCAGCTTTTTAAAAAATAATCTAGAAAAACTTTTGTTACAGGGATATTTTTTAAATAAAGATGAATAAATTGTTTGATTTAAGAGCATAGCTTGATTATCCCATGTCAGCAGTTTGATATCATCAGGCTAAAATATAATATATCATAATTATATTAAATAAATATAAAATTATATTGACCTATATATAAATTGTATAATTGTTTAGTTTTACTTACTGTAAGAACTACATGTGAACTTTTGTAGAAGCACAATGTAAGTTTTTTAATTAAATCGTTATTTTTACACATAATTTTAATTTAATAAATATTATTTATACCCATAAAAAGCAAATAATAAAATTTACTTATATATAACTGTGTAACTGAATGTAAGAACTATCGCTTATTATGTGAAAAGCAATGTTGTAAAGAGCATATTATTTTACATGAATAAGTAAAAAATACATATGATCGACATGTTATAGTTTTGTAAACTTTTCTCGTTAATCAACATGAGATCTGAGACACAGAGTACTGAGAACTGTGAATACAAGTGTCAAGTATAAACTCGATTCATTAATTGTGAAAATAGTCCGATTTAATGTTTTAATATTTTTTGCAAGTTTTAATTTAATCTAATATTTTATTATATCACAGCCTAATATTTTATTTAGTATATTTTAAAATTATTGTCTTGATTGACATTCACGAAGTGAACTGAATTGCATAAGGTACGCCTAAAGGTCATAAAATACAGAACAATTTTGAATGGATAAAAAAGTAAAAAGAACAGATAAAAGAAATATTATATCCCTAATAAAAAGACAAAAATAAACGACGTTTTTAAATAACTATATAGTTTACCTATATAGTAGGTGTTTACAATTTCGAAAATTGATTTGTATTCTCTACCATACGAAATAAAATAAAGGTCTATTTTGTATTTTTTTACATTACAAATATGTACGAGTACATTAAGACGAGAAACGGATTTAGCAAGCTTAGACTCTATGCTGACGATATTATTCCATTAATGTCAATATGACGTTAATTTGCGTCAATTTAAGTCAATGACTGAACTAAGAGGTTAGTTCAAAATTTATGTTTTTACTTATTTTCAGCACATACTTTATTTGATTATAACATAATAATATTAATTTTTAGATGTCAGAAAGTAGTAAAGTAACGCAAGATAAGTCACAAGATGGGGAAATCAATCAAGCAAGTGAAAAGAAAGAATCTTGGGGCTATGATTTATATCCTGAAAGACGAGGGACATTTAAGCCATCAGTATCTAATATAATTTTAGGTAGAGAAGGGAAAGAAGGAATAGAAAAAATTAAATGTGAAAAAAATGTTTACAAGTGTATAAAAGAAAGTAAGTATTCATATCATAGCAAAATTGTTAACATTTATTCATAATGTGGAGTATATATTATGTAAATGATCAAATTTAGTTTTTATCTTCTAAAATATTTTATTTAATGCCTTTTTTATTAATACTTCTATTATCCAATTTTTATAGGTCCCATTGTAAAGGTTATGATGGCTGCACTCAAAAGCTCTGGTTGGTTAGTTGAAATGTATTAAGTATATGAATTATAATCTATATTCATTTGCAGAATATATTAATATTTTCTTTTTTTGGCAGTCCAATTGACATTAGAAGACATATTTCATGTGAAGTATGTGATTATTCAGTAAGTGGAGGATATGACCCACAGTTAAACCAGGTACAATTTTTTTTAAAACTATTTTAATCTATATACAATACTGGACAAAAAAGTATGCACTGTTAGACATTTGGTATTAATGTCAGTTTATTTATGAAACAATTAATGACCTACTTCACCAGCTGTTTCGACAATAGTTTGTGGGTTCAGTCATACATTATCACTAAATCGCTATAAAAATATTATGAATACGGCTCAAAAAAATATATCACGGGCAGGAAACCATTATTCGACCGGACAAAAAAAGTATGCACTTAGAAAAAAACTATATAAATAATCACTTCGCATTGCTTATATTTTGTATAATAACCTTTTGCTGCGATAACAGCTTCTAAGCATCGGGGCATACTTTTAACAAGATTGATTATTTTATTAATATGTTCTTGATCATTTTTTTATTGATAATATTTCTTGATAATAGTCTTGAACAGTGTAATACACTTTACTTGTTAGAATTTTTTTTACAGATATTTTAAATTTTTGTAGTGACGAACTAAGAATACACTTATTACCTACCTATTTGCTTTACGTATCAGAGGGCGACGCTGTGCGAAACTCTTTTTTAAACCCAGTCATCGCAGTCTCCTGCGATTCGTTCGGTCGGAAACACGGTTTTTTTTTCACCTCCCTAATTAATATCCGATCGTCCACTGCAGTGGTTTCTCTTATCCTCTCTCTTCCGTTCTTATCATTGATTATACCTATTTTTTCAAACTTCTTGCGTATTTTTTGCACTGCCCTTTCACTTATTTCATATCTTCGACCAAGTTCTCGTTTTGAAATACTTATTTTTTGGTATTTTATCACTAATTTTTAAATTTAGATTGGTATTTTCGGCTTCGCGAATTTTAACGTCTTTATTCGAAGAGAGAAGGTATAAAAGGATGAAAAATGAAGAAACTCTGATCTTTACAGTATCTTCGCCTTATTAAACTTCGTTGTGAGAAAATCACTTCGCTGTCACTGTTAATAATATGATAACTTTGAGTGCGTACTTTTTTATGTCCATCGTATAAGAGGCACTTTTTACGCTAAAATCGTTCTGTTTCTGGTTTCCTATATTTGCAACACTGTTACAACGGCAGCGTAAAGGCAAAATAAGGACCTTTCGCCACGACCATTTCAAGTTTCAGTTATCTATGATGTTTGAAAAAAATATGCCTTATAAGTGGACATTGATCGGTGCGTACTTTTTTTGTCCGGTACTGTTTATGAAAGGACTTGTTCTCACTGACTGAGGTAAGACGCACGCACAGCCGTAACCGCTGTGCGTAGAAACGTGAAATTTGGACAGATGTTTACTTTCGTAATCTGGACATCCACTAAGAAGGGATTTTGAAAAATTTTAACCCTGAAGGGGTGAAAGCGGGTTGAAAGTTTGTATGGAAAAAGATTCAGTCGGCATCGATTTTTATAAAATTTGAAATTTAGATTTTTAAAAGTTTTTAATTGAACACGTGTTTCATCATTTTCTACGATTCTCCCCCTATGGGTGCAAATAAGGGGTTGAAAGTTAGTATGAAAAATCTTTAAATCGCCACTGATTTTTATAAAAATCGAAACTTAGACTCTTAAAAATATTTCGTTGAACACATGTTTCGTGGTTTATTTTAATTCATCCCCTAGGGATGTAAATAAGGGCTTGAAAGTTTATATAGAAAAATCTTTAAATCGCCACTGATTTTTATAAAATTTGAAATTGAGATTCTTAAAAATATTTCATTGAACATGTGTTTCATGGTTTATTATAATTCACCCCTAAGCACTAAGCAGGCGAAGCTGCGCGCGTCCGCTAGTTGGATATATATGTAAAATATTATTTATATATTATTTTTTAGAATTAGAAATGCATTGTTAAAAATTCATTATTTTAAATGTTTTAAAATGACTACCATAATATATTCAGACAATCTGATTAAAACAGTTTTATTACAAAAATACAATAATCAAAGAATGTGTAAAACACACACCTTTCACAACTATTTTTTTATAATCTGTAATATATGACATATTAGAGACAGAAATATTTTCACAATTATTTTTTTTGAGAAAGAATTAAGTCATACAATAAGTCATCCTGTTTTGGGATGCTCATTTTGATTAAATAATTAGTTGTGTATTTTTAATGTTTATAGATTGTAGTATGCCAAAATGTATCAACAAGGGAAGGCATGGTGCAAGGTGTATTAACTCATGAGATGATCCACATGTTTGACTACTGTCGTAACCAATTGGACTTTAGGAATATGGAACATTTGGCATGTACCGAAATAAGAGCGGCTAATCTTACACATTGTTCTTTTGTTAGTGCCTGGTCCCAAGGTGATGCTACTTTCACCAAAATAAAAAAGGCACATGAGGTAATATGAGTAAACCTTTAATTTACTTTAGGTTATCATTTCAAACACATATGCATGTTTTAAAATTGGTTGTTGTCTTAGGATTGTGTTAAAACCAAAGCACTATATTCAGTACTAGCTGTACGTCAAATAGAGAAAAGGGAAGCTGTAGAAATCATAGAAAAAGTTTTTCCAAAATGTTACAATGACTTAGAACCTATTGGCCGTAGGATAAGACGAAACTCCGAAGACATGACCAGAGCTTATCGGGAAGCTTCTTACTATGGATATGAATTATAGAATGATGTAGATATGTAATTTTATTGCATTTCTGCAGTAGTTGTAGGTTAAATAAAAGAAATATTAAATTATTTAAAATAATGTCTTTTATTTCAACTATTTACAAGTATAAGTATTGTCTAATTTGATAAATATTCAATACTGTCCCGTAACTATTGACTTTCACAATTATTTGTTCAACCCCAAGCACTAGTAACTATTTGCAATTTAAGTAACATTTGATAGACAAAAAATATTTCTTTATATTGCTTAACAATTTTGAAACTAAACATTTAATAACAATTTAGTACTCCTGAAACATTACATCTTTTATTGAATTAACAAAATATAAGAGCTGGAAAGTTAAACATTTAACATAAGGCCTAGTCAAAATACATACACATTAGATGTGTATAGTTAAGTATTTTAAAGTTATTTGCAATTATTACTAAATTGTCGATGAGGTTTATGTTTAATTTTGTTTTTATATACTGGGTTGCTTTAGCTTCACACTGCATCCCGCACAGAGCAAGGTAGGCAGAGCGGAAGCTAGTGTTAAGACACTCCATTTCCCATTTCCCGCTGATGGAGACTGCGTGTTGAGTGGCAAAATTAAACGCCGCGCTTTGCCTCGACACGAGAGCGAAGGAAATGAAACTATTAAATATTTAATTTCCCCGAGTGTTCAGATCCCCAACCTATCGCTTCTACAGTCACCTCTCTCTCAGTCAGTCTCTGCACCACGACTGATCTCTTCTACCACTGGGTTCTTCTGAGGACCAAATTACTTATGGGACAAAATTTATGAATTTAGAATTTTGTGCATAGAAAATATTTGTGCTTACATGCTTCGAGAGTTAACGGTGAGCAATTAAAGCAATTTATGTTAACAACAACTTAACTCTACTTCACTGCTATTTACAAATGACTAGAGCAATAAACGTTTATGTCTTAAAAATATTAATAAAATAGAATAAATTTGTTTTGAAAGACGTTTATAAGTAAGTATGTACATATTTACTACGGCAACGGGAAACAGCATGATAAATAAAATTGAATATTTGTAAAAAATATATAGAGATATTTGAATAAGCTTAGACTTTACATTGTTTGTAAATAGAAGTTATATTACATATACAGAATAAATAACAATTTATATATGATAAGTATATCTTAAACAACATTATAATAAGTATTAAATATAACGCAAGAGAGTAAACGTCCGTTTGGTTGAAGTAGAGTAGGTAAGCCCGTTATAAGAATAGAGTCGTAAGCCTAATCACAAAAACCTTTTATTTATCTAATGATACGTAGCAAAAGGCACGGTAATAAGGCATGACGTAGAACATTGTTCAACCTATTGGATGTTGATGGTCCCAATGTTGCTTTAAACTTTTATTGATATTTAAAGGCAATCGCGTTATACAATAATATCGATTCAGTTTCATATATAGGTCAAGCAGCAAAGAGTTTTCAACCATATTTAAATGTTAAAACATATCTTAAGTCATAATATTGTCAATATATCGCAACGCGCTATAATAATTACTATAAGTAGAATTCAATATTGAAATAAAATATCAAATAAATTTATAAAAAGAAAACAATAGATTTAATAATAATGTAAATGGTAATAATAATATATTATAATAGTAGTGGAGAATATAATATTTTAATAATAGGTAGTTATCTAAGTGGTATAGATAAAAAAAATATAGAGTAAAAACTAATAATAAAATTACACTTTTTTACAGCTAGAATAGTTACTTGTATCAAGATTAGACGAAGGACGGATGAAATATTACAGAGATAAGAGTAGGTACATTTAAAAAATCTTAAATATTTTATTTAATATGATGCATTGCATATTATGTATATTTATACTATTCTTGTATATGTATTATCTGCATGATAATAATATAGTAAAAATAAAAAATATACTTCATTAAAATATGTCTTCATATTTTAAAAATTGTATAGGACCAACTATTGAATATTAGAACAATGTAATGTAACAAAAAAAATAAATTCATTTCAATGCATAACATATTAATAAACTATGAAAATCTAGCAAACAGTTATTTAAAACTTAACTATGTGTCAAATATGGTTCAAACATTTTTAATAATATCTAGTAACTTATCTTATATAGGTATTTACAAGTAAATAAATGTCTTAGTGGCTATTTGCCACTGAAAAAAGTCACTCGTGCATCGCCCGATGCGCTTCACTGAGATATGTGGTCCAATAAATAATGGTGAAGAGTAGGAAACAGAAGGGAAACAATATGAGAGCGAACTTGTCGAGAGCGCCATCCTGGGCGCCACAAAACATGACGCCCCTGTCGACCATAGCGACGAACCTTACGTAGAAACTTCCAGACGAATCACCTGCTGCCATCGTCTCTAATATTGGCGAGTCCTGTGAAAACAAAATTTTATTTCATTGAGAAAGCGATGTTCATGTTATGGCAACACTACATGTTCTAACAATATTTTTTTAACTACTCATTCTTTATACATACCTGTGTGCAATGCGATGAAAGCATTGGTGTAAGGTATACCGATAACAATTTAGCTTAAAAATTTAAATACCTAATACGTATATATTACGAAAGCTTAATATATCTAGCACTAATTTGTTCAGGTATAGCCTATGTACTGATCTACATCAAAATTCTTTACAATCTACGTTTACGTAAATACAATTTTATTATATAGTAATTGTATTTGTGTTTTAGCCTATTTTGTACTGCTCGTAAGGTGATCCACACAATGGCGTGTTCATTCAACTGTTTTACCTTACTAACTGTTCTCGTTTCACATCCGACTTTATTGTCTCTTCGAAGCCTTCTTTCCGAAGATGTTAACTAAAAATTTGCCTAATTTTAAAATCAAATGACTGAATCTTGTATTTTTATTCATTTATTTACTAGAGTTATACTTATCTAAAAGTTACAATATTAATATTTTCATTTAGATAATTTAACATCTTTGGATTGAGTTTATTTGTACCTACTGCTTATTGTTGTTAATTGGTAATCTATTTGTTATATCTACAAGCATTTTTTTTATAATCGGACAGCAGTGCTTGTTATTTTAGCAGGATATTTACCCTCTGTATAGTTTGATGAGAGAACTGTTGTTTAAGCCCTTCATCTTCTACGCTCAGTTGCGGAGAGAAAACACCACCTTGTGGCGTTCCGCTCACTGGCGTGCCTAGTCTCTGCAATTAGACAAGCAGAATGTAAAGTAAAAAAAGATATATAAAAATATTTTCATATTTTTGTGACTATAAAAATGTTATTTCTATCTTATTAAGTGGCACAGAGGGTCAACGAATATTAATTTGTATAATATAATAGGAACGTGACGCGTAATGCTTTGTAGGTACTTTGGTAACGTTGTATAATTGTATTTAAAAGTATATATTTCATAAATAATTTCAAAGCGGCGTAGCTACTACGTGCGCATTAGTAATTAAAAGTTAGTGAAGAGAATTTACAAATTCCAAAAATAATCAGTATTTATAATAAGTGTTAAAAATGTAGGCAAATGCTTTGTCGTTTAGGCACTAAGTTAAGTTTGTGTATTTATAAGAAAAGTGTTGTAGGTAGATACTTTAAAAAAGCGTGATCTCTGCTGTACTAAAATAACATTGAAATCGATTTAAAATTATTTGGATAGACAATATTGAAATAAATAATCAATGAATTTATTGTTAAGATATTAATTGGCATATAATTTACAATTGTTTTTAATTTACCTGCGAGTGATTGATATGTAGAGGTGGAGCTAGTTGGGCAGCTGAGGCTGCGCGCCGTAAGTCCTGCCGTCGCCTGCTCCAGCTCTTATCATAACGGATGCCGAACAGCACCACGAAGTACTCCAGCAGAGCGAGGAATACGAATATAGTACAAGAGATCAACCACACCTCTATGCATTTTAGTTCTAATGCATCTGGGGAATGAGTGCTGGGGAAACAAGTTATCGTATCGTAAATAATATATTAAAATTTATGTTTTTTTTTCATAATTTAATGTAGGTATATGTGTATCAATTTTAAATTTTTAAGCTAGTTGTGCGCAGGGCCAGAAGCATGGGACTGCAAACGCCAAGGTAGTAGGTTCAATTCCCACTCGAGGAAATTAAATATTAAATATTTTCATTTTCTTCGCTTTAGTGTCAAGGCAAAGCACAGCCTGAGTTTCGCCACTCAACACGCAATGCCTCCAGAATTTGGTGGAAAGTAAGGAGCGGAGTGTTTTATCATTAGGCTCTCTCTGCCTTCCTTAATACATGCAGGATATAGCGGGAAAGGCTTAATATTTTTAAATAGTATTAAATAAAATAATGTAGTAAAAATGAAACCTATTTTTATAGATTAAACTATAAATCCTAATTACGAGCAATTTTTGTATCGAAACTTATTATGATGTTATAATTTGTTATTTTTAAAAATACAAAATATATCATCTGTGAACGAAGTATTTCTTTATAAAAAGATTGGCACAAGCACACGGACATCGTTAAGTCGAGACCACTAGGATTATATATATATAAAAAAAAATACATATTATTTCAACTAAGGACACGAGGCTTTGCCTCTGGACATTAAAATAACTCTTCGATATTACATTCATTACATAATTACCTGACTGTATCGAACATGGTGACGAGTGAGAGGAGTGTGGTAACAAGTAACACCATACGACCCGGCACTATCTCAGGTATGACGCAGAAGCTGCCCCACGATATGATGACGAAGAGAGATGATGGGAGGTAGCTCTCGAGGAGGTAGCTCCGCAGCTCCCTGGAAAGTTTGATTCGCAATCTTGCTGCAGAATGTTCACCTAGAAAAATGTATACGTACATATTTAGAAATAATATATATATATTACATAATGTATAATATACACAGTATATAAATAAGCAAGTACTTGGTTGATTTTTGTGGGAACCTAGTGTTAAGACACTTCATCCCCGTTAACCGCCGAATACTCCAGACATTCCGTGTTAAGTGGCCCCAATTTCATGTCAGGCTTCGCGTTGTAACAGGAGCGACGAGCAGGGAAATGATAATATTATATAAGTAATTACTTGGTTTTTTTATACGTTTAGTTATATGTTTAACAAAGTATATATTTATTTGTATTTCGTGTAGTTAAAATAAAGGTAAAATATTAAAAATAACTTACAAAAACTTTAGCCTTCTTAAATCAAATAGAAATCTCGTTTATATTTTTTTAAATAAACCCATTGTCACCATGATCAAAAGTTTTTTTATTATAAATAGCATAAAAACATTTTATAAATAGCATAGAAATAACGCTTGGCTGATACTTTCTAAATTTATGTTAATAGGAAAATCTTTGGAATGACATTACTAGCACGCGATGAAGGAGCGGCTTCAATATTTTGGCACCTTGTTCCGGATTTATATTAGGTATATTATATAATTTTGTTGTAGTGAATGGTTTTAATATACATACTCAACAAACTATTGGTGGTAATGTTTATATTATAAATATTCATTTTAGAAAACGCACAAACATTTCAATGTAGCGGGATTTCTTTTTACAAGTATTTTTCTTTCCTAATTGGGGAATAACACTTTAAAATTGTTAAAAATGTTTATACAATTCATGCACTCATGTAAGAATAGTAACGCATTCCCCTATTAGTGAACATTAAACATTAATTTATTAATCACCTCTAGAATCCAAATAAAGTTATTGTACAAAAGTGAGAAATATTATATGAGTAGATATTTACTATAAATCCATCACCTATCTAAAGAACATTAAGATGTTTTATTTACAGAATCACACAATAACCACAAACAATAAGGTTTACAGGACACGGATCAATTAATTCAAAGTTTCTTTATTTCTAAAATATTTATATTAATTATGTTTTCTATAAAATAATGATTAAAAAATGTTTTTTGATCCGTGATTGGCAAACAGCGGCATGCAAGCGTACAACACTGCGTAGCGTTAGTGAGGTAGGTTAGTAGGTACAAGTGCGCAAACTGAAGCGCAAAGCAATAAATATACATTTACCTTCACCAAAATTTCGAATATGATTACTTTTGTCCGTTACAAATGTGACCACGTATTTCGGAAGGCGGAACTCGCGGCGTTGACCGCCGGCGAGGCCGAACCACGGCGCTACTTCCCGCCACTCGAAACGTACATCTTCTGTTGTGTATTTGTCTATAAAATTGGATTTTTATTGTCGTCTTTGCCCTCGTACAGCTTACAATTCGGGAGTTTTTTTTAAAATTTTAATTAGGTATGTTAAATAACTCTTTCCATAAAAAAAAATTCATCTACATATTTTTAGGTCCATGTTGGTTTAAACACAAGTAAATGATTTTTGTTGTAAATTTATGAACATGTCACTCGGGCAGCTTAATATATGTATTTCCGGGAACACTTATATATATATGCATAATCGATTAACTAGGTAGCCCAGAGGCCAAAGAAAAAATATAAAATAAAGTCGCGTGCTATACCCTAATGGTTGGAGTTTAAAATAATTATACTTACAACTGCTAAAGTCTATAGCGCAATTTTGTACGTCCAAAGGATATAGAACGAAATCCATTTCGCATTTTATAGTTATTGTAGCACTGAAAAAAGAAAACAATGTCGTTAATTTGAGCGAAAACCAACTGACGCCGAATGACAATAAAAAGGCCTTAATCAGTATATTAAATATATTATACTGGTATATTATAGAATGATACTTTTTCGGAAAATATCTTTTTCGGATTTTATATTGAAAGTTTTTTGTATAGTAAGTTCTCACTTCGTTTAAACGGAGAGTACTCTTTAGGTTTTAATTACGTGGCGATCTTTGAGATAAATAGTCTTGACAGACGTGGAGACGGACACGAAAGTGATCTTGTAAGGGTTCCCTTATTTCACTTTGAAGTACGGAACCCTAAAACAGGAGTAATTAATTAAATTTAAACAGAAACACTTACCCTATGCTGACAGAGACGGTGCGATTAGCATACAATCGTAACGATGCCATTTCTTGTAAGACTGACATTATCTTCATTGTCTGTAACTGCCATATGTAGAGGTCTGGAGTCCAGATAAGTTGTCTGAACTCCCAGGGCAAGTCTATGTAGGGCATGTGATGAGGCATTTTGAGGCGCAAGTCTTCCCATGAAACTTGCAGGAAAGCGTCCAATGTGATCTCCTTTAATAAAATAAATTAACACATATTTAAACCTAAGTTGTAACGAGCGTTTAAGAACGACCTAGCTCAATGATAACGTATGGCGTAGTGGTCAGAGCGCTTGGATTTTTTAAAGAGACGCGGGTTGAAGTTCTACTATGTACAATTTTTTATACATTTTCTAAAAAGTGAATGAATAAGGTATAAAGAATTATTTAATTAAGGTATATAGATTTTAAATTAATAAAAAGTAATTTATTATTAAGCGCAAATATTATTAATTTTATTTTAATACACATTAAAAATAATAAGTTGGGAGGAGGAAATAATCCTTCAGTAGCTTAGCTAAGCTTATATTTACTTTTTTATTTTAACAAAAGGGAAATTATCATGTTTTTACGGAAATATCATATTAACGTCCGGACGACGACAGGTGGGCTGTTAGTTCTGAATATAACACAGATCCACACCCTATTTATGTCGCATGACCAGAGATTTTAACCTTATTTGTAAGTAACTAGATAGTTTATATTTCGGATTTAATGAGTAAATACTTCAAGTATTTATAATAATATAAAATTATAATAATAGCTCTAAGTCTGTGAGCAAAACATATCAATGAATGTGAAGGTCTAATTTTCAATATGCATAAGTTGAGTTTATTATGATATATTTGTTAGGGATCTCTTCGATATGGCTCATTATGATATAAATACCTATCAATGACAGGGTAGGTAGAGCAAATGGCAGGGTAGGTATTCGGGACTCTGTAAAATATGGAAGTGCTGACAAAAAATCATTTAAAAGTATCTTGGAAACTTTGGTTTTTTGGAGCTTTTATTAAGGGCTTGAGTATTATTTTATACATGAGGAACGAATATTATTATTGATTTTAATTTGAAATATTTTATTTAATAATTTAAAAAAAATAATTAACCCTGGAAACAGTATTTTTAATGTCATATTATCAATACCTCTCTATTCTCGTCTACTCCGGAGACTCTGTTGACGTTCACCCCGATGTAAACCGTCGTATTTTTACCTGCAAAAGTGAAATTACAATCAGACCTTGATTTTCATTGAAACGCTATAAACTGTTGCATCGATCGTTGGTAATCGTCCAATAACAGCTAAGCTTATTATTGAAAATGAAAAACAAATGCCTTACAGACTTTTATCTACCTTTAGAAATGCAATAAGATAAAATGTTCACTGCTAGAAAAATTGTACTATAAACCGTAAAATCACAATAAATACTATTAATATCATATGCATTTATTTCGGTCCAACATACACATTTTATATATATAAGATTCTCTGCAGAATAAAAATAAAAATTGTTTTCTGCATACTTTATGGGCATTAGCTGCTAAATATATATTTCTTTGGATTTGATTTAAATGGACAACTATCACGTATAGTTTGTTGGTAGGTGTAATCGGTTTCTTAGTGTAATCTACCAATGTCGAATTACCTGTAGGACTTTCAAGCGTTAATTTATAAGACAATATAATACGATCCAAAATATATAACTAATTTTATTTAAATTGATTTTTTTAATTACGCTTTTCATTTGTGGATCACGACCCTTATCAGTGGCTTTGAGGCGCACGTTGGAGATATCACCGATACGCGCTCGTCTTTACTATCGGGCTTGTTCGAATATAATAAAATTTAACCAAGCTACCTACTTAATGAAAACCCTTTAATTTGTCAAGATAATAATATAAGTTTATTTGAGGCTAGCCTTGGTTCAGAGGCACCAGTGTGACTGTAAACACGACAGGTTGTGAGTTCGATTGCCACTCGAGGATATGAAATATTGTAAATTTTAATTTCTTTGCTCTTGTGTAGAGACAAAGCGCGGCGTTGTGCTCCGCTTCTCGACACGCAATGCTTCCAGAATTTGGCGGTAAATGGGGAATTGAGTGTCTTAATACCAGGCTCCCTCTACCTACCCTGCTACACGCGGGATACAACGTGAAGCCGAAGAAGAAGAATAAAAGATTAATAATATAATACTACCAAACATTTCGAATATTTTTTTTTAATAATCGAGCATTTAGCGGCGTAGACATGAACTATTCAAAACTTGGTGACCTCGTTACTGTCAAAGAGTAATATTTCAAATCAATTGGCATTCCTACTATTATATTAGTAATGGATACTGGACTTCCGTGAAAATTAATACATTAATTTATAAACAAAACTTTTTTGTCTAATATACGTAAGAAGCACTATCAAGCTGATATTATATTGAAAAACAATAAATATGTGTATAACAAATATTAGACACGCTCTGTCCATAACAAATTACAACTTGAGTAATGATTGGTAGGACGGCCGACAGTTTCGCTGAATAACGTCCTGTCTAAAGTGGATGGCTGTCCATTTCAGTCAAATCATCAACGCATGCTAAAATAAAAAAAAATCTAAAAATAGACTCCGCTAAACAAAATGAACTTAGGTTTCTAAAATAGGGCGGCGCTTGTTTGCGGTATCACCGTGACCTTTGCTTTAACAAGTACCTGTCGTAAACATCCATTGTGGAAAATTAATTTTGTAACAATGTATATGAACATTATATCTAAGTACATAATACACTATTAATAAACGTAAAGCGCGGCGTTAAGTTCCGCCACATAACACGCAATTCCCCAAGAATTTAGCGGAAAGTGGAGAACAGAAGTATCTTAACGGGAACGGAGCGTCTTAACACTAGGTTCCTAGGTACAGCCGGAGGTTAAAAAAAATAAAAAAATAAATGTATGGGTAAGTGACGTACTTACCGGGTGGAATGTTTCTACTGTAGTTAGTTGGAAGTTCATATGAATGGTGGCCCATATACAGGATCTGGCTGAAAAAAAGTTTTCATAAATTAAATACATTATATGTGTACCTATCTACCTAGATTCCTAATTGAAAAATTTGAATTAAATTTATTTACTATATTTTTTTATTTTTTCTATTTGTATGATTTATAATCATATTATATAAATAGGTTTATAAATATCTTTGCAATGTACCTAGTCCCAGAGAAAACCTTAACTTAAGATAACTTCGTTTAAACGATTTACTAAAGCTAAAGCTAAAAATGCATTATATGCCAAATATATATTTACCAAAGAGTCATATAACAGAAAAGAAACATAGTCCAATGAAGAATATGGATAATCTGAAGATTGCATAGGTACTAATAATATTATAGAAGTGGGATGTTCTACGTTTCTCGGCTTATCCGCGCTAAGACGTCGGCTTAGCAGTTTATTTGTAGAAATATCTTGTAACTTTGCAGTGCATGAGTAATTTCTTGTCTTGAACATTTTTAACATTTATTTTCTTTAGATATATAACTGAAAATTTTCCATATATACGAGAAAAAATATCTAAATGTATTAAAAAAACCGTGCGAAAACAGCGTTTCTCCTTAATTTTAAATATTGCATATTATTATGTATTTTTAATTTCAACTTCCTTTGTTCGTATCTGTATAAGTATTTCATCCAATAAAAAAATTACAAAAAGGTCAATTATATCTCCTGAGTTCGTTTGTATGGCATTCTCCAAGAAAAGTAAAAAAAATAAATAATTAATTTTCTACTACTGTAGAATAATCTTTTAGGCCAAGTACTACTCTGAGATATATTGCATTTTCTGCGAATACTCATTGAAATTATATCTATATTTCAAATATTACCAGGTTTCTCTGAACTGAGAGCAAATTAGTAGTAAAAAATTTTAATAATAATATTAAGATTACTTTTTCTCGAATATCGATTCCGTAAATTTAAGCTGTGTAATCAATCTACATGAATTGATTATTCCTTTCATTGTAATAGTTACGTCCAGTGAGACAGAGCTTAATAAAATTAAAATCGGTTAAGTCCGAGGCCGACACCTTCGTACCAATTTCAGCTTAGATCAGCGGGAAGTACGCAACTTGATACTAATATCGAGAAAATAGTCTTAAGAGACAACAAAGTAATTCTATAAGGGTTACGTTTTAACCTTTTGAGGTACAAAACCCTAGAAAGAAGGTTAAATACGAGTCAGACTCGCCAACCAAGGCTTTTGTACCAATTTAGGACTCTTAGATCAACGGGAGGTATAAGAGTTGATAAAATTAAATTAGCGGGCGTTTGAAAAGAACTAGAATTATAAGTATGTAATAGTTTTTTTTTCTACAATTTGTACTGCAAGTTCCCAATTTTACTAAATATCTATAAAATTATTTGTGAAACAGACAATATATATCACTAAATTAGACCCTAGTAAGCTCAAGCTACAATGTGCATAGGCAAGATGTTCCTTGCCTTAAAATTGTTATTTTCACCTTAAAAAATAGATATAAGTTTAACAATAACGTAAGCTAGTAGATAATACTAGTAACCTTGACATTAAATACCGTTGCTCCTGACCAGTCAAGATCAGTTAAGACCACCTTCTCTTAATCCTGTTAAGATAATGACGTGCCTGGTAAAGTCTGAATGTACATAAGGCTGTGTTACACAAGGTTATATAATAAATAACATCGATAGTTCTACGTAATACCTACAATTGAAAATGGGATGTTTGTGAAAGTAAACATTTTTAGTTTTAATTTTAAAATGGGTAATTTATAGTAATTTGCTTGAAAATAATAAATAACATTTTTTATATGTTTGCTTAAGAAATATATTTTTTCTTAATGAATGTTTTTTTATATATCTATTTAGAAATTATACCAATTCGTGTATCTACCTATATAATTTATTTTTTTATTCTCATTGGAATTTCAGAAATATTTTCTATTTGTAAAATTTATTATGGTCTTCCGTTTGAAGAAGACAAACAATATGTTGCTAACCGTTTATAAACGTCGCTAGTGCAAGTTTAACTGCGCGTTAACGTTTCGCGGACATTTAATGCCTCTATTTTCCAGCCTTAGTGAAGTTTTAAAATAGATTAAAAGCTTCTTGAGGATTATTACAAGCAAAGTACACCTTTATTGACTTTCGACCTCTTATTATGTTATAAACAAGCTTATATATTTTTTCCTTTTTTTATTAAGAGGGAACCTAGTGTTAAGTAAGATATTGACTTGAAATCGGTTGAGCGGAATTCAACGCCGCGCTTTGCCTTGGTACCAGAGCGAAAAAATTAAAATATTAGTAAATATTTTTATTTTATTTGTACTCGGGGCAATGAATTATTAATTGTCCGTGTTAAATAGATTAAGCTATGAAATTATTTCAATTAATAATGATATTAAGATGTGGCAGAATTCTTTACAAAAATTTGTAGCAAAAAAGAAAAAAAAAGCCAATAGTTTAGAATTATTATTATGCTAATAGTATATAATACTGAAAAATTATTCCATAGAGATAATTTTACAATTTGTAAACGCAAAGAAAGTATCTAATTAAACAAAAAAATTAAGAGTTAATTATACGGCTCATTCCAATATTACAGAGCCCGTTGAGAAGATTTTAAGCTTTTGGGCTTTTTTTGGTTCCATTTTTAGTTTTTATGCGGTCGAGTTACTATTTTTCTGATAACTTATTGGTTTTACTAACTTGCTTTTAATAAACCTTTAATTGTTTTTAACCACATCTATACCCATTATGGAAAAAAACATTATATATGTTTCTATATAATATTTTTCTGTCTTGGCAATTTCAAGTTTATTGGATCTTGGAATTATTATGAAATAAATGTTCTCTTGGACGTAAGATAAAACACGTGGATGTGGACAACAAATGGGAATAAAACAATATGATGATGATGATAATGATGTATTATATTAGAACAAAACGTTTTCTTCACTTTACAATCTATAATCTATACTTACAATATAATAAAGCGGAAGAGTTTGTTTGTCTGTTTGTTTGTTTCTTTGAACGCTAAGATCTCTGGATCTACTGGTCCGATTTCCTTTGTTTTTGTTTTGTATGAAAGCTGCATTTTCGGAAGTGCTCTAGGATATATAACATTACATTACACAAATATACTAATATATTTTAAAGTACTTTCTAATTTGACATGCAATTTATTCTGCCATGTTAATAACAACCGTTGCGTCGCTACGCGACCGTTACCGCGATATTTTAATATTCATCCTTATGAATATAAATATAAAAGTCACTTTTAGCATTTTATCTAGATTGAAGTTATAGTTTACTGTATAACATTCTAATATATAATTAAGGAGATGTCACTGATTCAAATGACCTAGCCTACGAACGGCATAGTATGACCGACGCGAACGGGCAGGTGACGTTGACGGTTTTATAAATTTTCAATTTTCATACATTTTCGAACTATTGTTAATTTTTATGTAATTATTCGCTGTTTATAATTAATTAAAATAATAATATAGAGAAATGTTTAGTTATTTCATAAAGTCGAAATCTATGAACGCACGCACGGAAACTTTAGGTACTTATTCTAATATTAAGAATACCTATCCTATAGTTACTTTTACTCCTTTTGTTGGTGCATTTCAATAACTCAGATATTTTTTTTCTAATAATATGTTACTTACTATTCTTTTGTTTATTTAAGCTTATATGTTGTTACTAATTCTATTGAAAATTGAAAATAATTTCATGAATATATTTAATAAATATTCTTATTGTTGAAGCAGGCGTAGCCGCGTCCGGGTCCACTAGTGTATAGATAAGGATGAACGTATCGGATATTGTCATTTATGTGATAAAAAACACAACGGTGTCATTTTACATAAACTTAGCAAGATAGCGTTAATATAATTATGTCACTGTTACCAAATAGCTAGCTGGAAGTCAATAACCGTTAAAATTCTGGAATGATTAAACTATTAGCAAACATGGTTAAAGTAAAATTTTATAAGGTTCTTGCGTTAATTTCCAATAAAATGAAATTTAAAAACTGTCAATAACATTTGAAAATTAGAAAATAAGTAGAATCCCGCTCACAACCGGGTAGACATAGAAAACCCAGTGTTAAGACACTCCGTTCCCAATTTTCCACTGAATTCCGGAAAAAATGTTATTGTCTTGTAATTTATTTGTTTTATTTCGCCTGCAATATTATCCTATTTGGAAATGTACCATAAAGTTTTGTATTATATATATTTTTTTTGCTATTTGTTACTACAAAGTCGTCGTTATCATTAAACTAAACGTAAATGTTTGAATAGTATATTGTTTAACTTAGCGGAAGTATGTTCCAGAAATATATATTGTCATTGAACTCTTGTCAAAGTGCAACTTTATAACCGGTTTTTTTTATTTTATGTTAAATAATTAAGTACAAGGATAATTAGGTAATACAATTACTAACTAAAATCTTTACATTTTATTTATTTTAAAATTAATTATGTCCACCGAAAGAGAGTTTCAGTCTAGTAGTCAAAGTCAAGGCGACTGTAGAGACTGGGCGAAAAGTAGAGAATAAATTGATTTGTTAACCACAAAATTTTCTCTACCGACTCTAAAAATATATTTATTAAAAACAAAACTTAGAAAAAAATTGACGAAAACTCTAACAAAATTTTATTCTATAGCCAAAATGTTAATTTAGTCTAATGTAGAAAACACATTGTATTTATTAATAAACAATCAATTATGTGGTTATTTAGTGAGTTGTAATGAGTTCGACAGCAGATAGTCGCAGGTATGTGTTGGCGCAGGGCCAGGGCGTCTGCAGAACAGCCCCAGATCTTTTGACACATCAGAGGATCCTCTTTAATTTACACCGCGTAACCTGAGGTTAAACAGACACTTCATCTCCGACGTCGAAGCCATATGTCATATTGTTAATGCAAATAGAGTCGACAGTTTTGCAATGGTCTCTATTAGATTGACTGTTATTATAGATAGTTTAATCGATATTTATTATGATTTCGTTTCGTTGTTGGCATCTTGCCTTTTGCTGTCTATTTAGTAATAATTGCAGGTAATTTTCATGTTACATTTATGGTTATTATACTATAAACTTAATAAATTATTTTTTTTAAACATTTTCAGTGTAAAACGTGCATATATATTATAATGAGGAATTAAACCTGCCTTCTTGGGTATTAATCTTCCACATGTAGAGAGAGTTATTAAATACCAAAAAGCAGATTTTTTTTCAATACCCGAATAAATCTCTATACGACTAACACACTTTTTCCCTATTCCAAATAAAATATACTAACTATTTTTTCCTATTTTATACGTTAATTAATCTTTCTCCAATAATATAAAATAGCATAATTAGATTTTGTAGAGAAAGTACCGACATATTCAAGGTTGTAGCAAGAAAATATATAGAATCTGAAAGTAGTTCAATATTTATAGTACAAAATTAGGACATACGCTTAAGAAGATGCATCTATGAATACGACAGACTTACGTACAGTGGTGCAATGATAGGTATTCGGAGCAAGGGTTTATTTCTGTTGTCACAGTTATCCGACCCGCTGGTTTATATTTGGATTTATAATGACGCAGATGCTAACTGGTTAATTTTGGCGCCATTGAAAGGCTATTGTTGTCATTAAAACGAAAATGTTATCGTTATATATTAGTTTTACGAGTACACTCGTCCATTGTTTTCATATCTTCTGTAAAATTGGAACATTAAAATGTTTTTTTCATTTTCCTCGTCTATTTTACAGGTTTTAAGCGTTTAGAAATATCTTTAGTATTGTTGCGAATGGACTTCTTAACCTTAAATTAGGTAAACCGTATAGAATGCGTGTTTAACTTATTGTAAACACGCATGTCAAAAAGATATGTATTTAAAATAATACAAATGTACATGAACAATGTTCTTCACGAAAATGTCTATGTTGACAATTCTTGTATTGACAGCTACGTGTCAAAAACTAACATGTCACCAGAATAAGAAAATATCAGTAGATACATTGTTTTTTTTTTAAAATCTGTAAACAGTTAGCGTAAGTATTAAACTCAAAATTCATATTATATTAAATTTATTTTGATTGTTTATTTTTATTAACAAGTTGCTTTATACCCATAATTTATATAGTGTTTATAGAAATCAAGAGGCCAGCTAGTGCAATGGACGGGTAGTGCTTTAGTCTAACAATTATTTTCTATTTACAGCCATATTTTCCAATATTTATTGATATTATAATAATATATGCTTTTTCATCAAAGCTCACTCTCTCACTAAATTCAGCTTAAATCGTTCATTTCCTGCATGTTTTGAGTTCAAGGTTTCAGTGGTTTGTTTGTTTCGCTTGATTGCTCTTAGTTTGTCATCACTGTTGGTTATGATTTTGCGTCATTGTGATTAAATTAAGATATGTAAATATTTATAATTTACTTGTTGTAATCATTTTTTTTTAATTTTTGTTAACTTTTTTATTTTATTTTACTTAATTAATTAATTCTTCAATTTCATATCAATTTTAGTCTAAAACAATTAATTATACAAAATACTCTTTAATGACATAATATGTTATAGTAATTAGTATAAATATATAGAACAAAAAATATTATCAGGGTGGAAGAAGCAGCGCTTCTTTTACTGAAACTGCATATAGGTTAAAATATTTCAAATCCAGAACTAAAAAAATTAATCAAGGTAGCTCAACAGTTTGGACGTAGGATTTTTTTTTCATTTCATGATTTTTATCCATACCTGTATTTCGTGTGACGCACACATACGCGTGCGACGTTGCCGCTCTGACAGGCAAGTGTGTGCGTGCCTATGTTATACATTACAAATGGCGTTTTATTTTAAAACGTTAATTTTATTATTTATTTTGTTTGGAAAAATAACTTTTTTATTTTTGGGAATTATTTTTTTTCCGAATTATATTAGGCTTTTATAGAGTAGTTAAAGCTGTGGTTTCATTTAAAGTGGTGCTGACAATTCCACCCTGTATATTATATTATTATTATTATATATTATATATATATTAATTTCAAATTAAAAAATATATTTTTTAGATCACTATAATATGGACAAAATATATATTAACCATTTTATACGTTTATAATTTATTAAGACACTTTCTGTACTGTTTAATAGAGCTAGTGGATTATTAGAATTAACATTTTCACTGATGGAATGTAATTAATTTATAATAATAATAAGCCCAAAACCAGGATGATTGGCGCTCGATGAGAGAGGCCTACGTTCAGCAGTGGACGGCGATAGGCTTATTAAAATCATAAGTTATTTCCCCTCATTTGGGAACCCGCAACCGTCGCGTATATTTAAATTACATACGAGTGTTAACCGAAACATAGTTGATAAAATAGCTACATATGTATTCTTAGAAATGACTAGATATTTTCATTGTAAAATATCATATATTCAGCGAACTTTTTGTCGCATAGGATAATGTTTATATCGAAAGTTTTGGGGTTTCCCCGTTCTCATTATATAAAATGTGGTAGATATTGGATTCTCTCGCTGAATAAGCAACCCCTTACTTATGTATAGGTAGAAAGTAGAAAACAGTATTGCACTATTATCTACACGTTTTCTTAGTTTAGTCTTGTTTTAAACGATTTCTTGAATATTTCTTATTTGCTAGTCCAATAATAACAATTCGACTTTATTACAAAAGTAAAACAAAACTTTTATTGGGAGTTAATAAGCTTTACTTTAATTATATCTCAATTAAGGTATTCCTAATATGAATAAATAAACTTGCATGTGAGTCCATTGTGGTGCAGTAAATCAGCATCTGACTTTAAACCGTGGTTGTGGAGTCTACCTTTATTAGGAGATTTTAATATTTTAAGTTAAATTATTTTCATTTTGCCGTTTCAGTAAGATAAAAGTCCGATGTTATGAGTTGAGTTCGGCCGAGTTCCGAATTCTGAATAGGATAGAAAGCAGAAACTTGGCGTAGAAAAGAGCGTTAAACTGCAAAATAATATTTAACAGACGGCTAAAAAGATATTTCTGCCACTCTAGAAATATCTTTTTTCGAAATGCCTCTAAAATTAGTCATTGACTTCTGTCTGCATACCTTACAGAAAGAGATAAATGCGACAGAATAAAAAATATCTAGTAATAATTTAGAAAAAAGAGAGAATAATCTAAAACAAAATTAATTCTGTAAGATCGTTGCACCTGGCCAGCTCGTCTAGCCAGTGAAATGTTTATGTCAACAACGAGTAATGCCAAACGACCAGTCTCCTCAAGATCAACCGACCCCACTATACTAAGAGCTCAGTCTTGCCAGATGTACATTTGAGAAAAATGTATGTTTATTTTTGTTTTAGCATTTTTTATTTCAAAAATTATGTGCACAATTTTCAAACTGTCTTGACAGTGCTGAATAGGATGTCCTTGGTATTATTTTAAAAAAACATTAAGATAACGTAATTGGGCGCATTTATTTCAATATATTATTTAAGTTAATTTACATGCTATCTTATATAAAAAATGTAAATGCTTTTGAATCATGATTTGCAATTTAATGAAATATAAGTTATAATGCACTCATGTTTATTAATTAAATAAAATATATTGTACTCGTCCCAGACTTCCACAAAGTCAAGAAGTTTGCCAAAAGAATATAGTCCAAGGTAACATTGACAAATGCAAACTAATATATTAAAATTAAGTATTAAATTATTAACTTTGTATTACTGAGTCACATAAATCGACAATTTTTAGTTAATTAATTTGCCAAAAAAATATAAAAATAGTTTATTTAAATTCATGTGATCGTATATACTATTGCGACTCTAACGCAATTGTAATAAGCGTACGCCTTGTTTCGCATCAAATTTTATTTTCGTAGCTCATTCGAGGTCCCTGTAGCTTCAGCCAGAGTTTAATCTCTAAAATAATCTGTCATTGATAATACAAGAGACAACCATAATGATGATATCAATTACGTTCTTTAACACCAATTAGAGCAACGAACCTAGCACATTCTAGAAGTTCTCTATGGGAGGAGACAGAGTCACCGCCACCCGAGGTGAGAAGCGCCAGCAGCGGCATCAGCAGCGTCCACATGGCAGGTTACGGCCGCGGGGGCCACCGGCGCTCGTCGCTCGCGCACTCCCGCACTGTATACACTCTGCACATGATCAGCTCACGAGGCACATCACAACTCTTCGCGAGCTAGCAGCAGCTGGAGACCACGGGTCGAGGTCCGAGGAGCAGAGAGCGCGGCGCGGTACTGCGCTACTCGCGATATAGCGGCGGGCGGGCGCGGGCGCGGTCACGGGCGCAACCTTCGCTTCCGCGCTATCTCACCCTATGATGCGACGCCGGCGAGCATTATGTGCTACGCAATCGGTTACGCACCTGGCCCTAGTGACGGCTATGGCGGCGCACAACTCCGGACTGTTCTTTATGCTTGCCAATATTTATATCAAGTTAAGGATGTCAACGTAACCTTGCGCCGTCCACGCCATCAGGGCGACACACGACACCATGAATAAATTTCAAATTTGATTACTACAACAAAAACTACTCAAGCAGTTGCAGCTCGTCGGTGGCGTGACTCGTCATGTCGTGCCAAATTGTAAAACAATGCTTGGATTTTTGCAAACTTTCAACATGACAGTGTAATTTTAAAATAATTTATTTGTTTTTAAATGATTACGTGGATTTAATATCAATTATATTGTAGGTAAATACTCATGTTATTATTAATATTAATCACTATAAATATATGTAAGCGTAATACCTTCATAAAATAAATATGAATCTATAGTCCTTAACGTATATTGTGTGCTATTTAGTTTTATTTAATTTAGGGGTTTGGGGTTAGGTCTACCTATGTACGTACTTGTATATGGTCTGAAATTATGTAAAATTACTAAAGCAATTTAGGGTAAAGTAAGTAATTAGGATATTTAGAAAATAAGAATATCTCTTTTAGTATTTTATATTATCTAAGCGCAAAATAACCTGATGCCCAAATTAATATAACAATAATTGTTAGAATAAAAAAATACATAGTCAGAGTAAATAATGCTATCTCTAAAATGTTTTACAGTACTTTTTATTGTATTTCATTGGAATTTTCCAAGCACTTCATCCGGTTAGTCGAAAAAATATCAAGAACAGTTAATTATAGTTAGAAGGCTACGCTTACTTCTATGTTGCATCTTTAGAATTATGGCGACCTAATCAAAAGATAACCAATGTTTTTGAGAAAGAAAAGAATATATATAGATATATAAATCAACAGTTAATTTAAAAGCATTTACTACTGTAACATCTAAGTAAGTATAGTTTTTGTGTTAACTTCATATTTTTAAAAGGTCACTAAAAATCTAAAGCGATATATTTATAAACAAATATGTACTTATATGATACTTATCATAGATGCCATGGCTTTATTATTATTTTTTCAATTTCATACGTATATTTTACATACAATGTTACACAAATTTTACTGTATTATTAAAGTGTTCCAGCATTAGCGCTTATAAGCCAGGAGAGAGGTTCGAAATCGGAAATCGAAAAAAAATGTGGCGAGAAATTGGCTTAAAAAATTTCTTACATGTTAAATAACTTTGTTCTACGCAAGTCAATAACTGGATGTCGTATAGTATATATATATTTAAGCTTGCATTTCATTGGATTCACTTCGGCCCCGTGTGTGTTACTTATGCGCATTACACTATATGTAAAAATGTAAAATATTTATAAGAGAAGCGCATGTTTGTACCGGGAAGACTTATATGAAGATACCATAATTATATACTTTGTTTCTTAAGGTGTATAAATATAGAATAATAATATTATGTGTATGCCACTGTGGCGCAGTTAGAGCTCGCGCCCTCTTTGTGGCTTCGAATACAGCTAGTGAAGGTTAAATTTTCTTTTAGAACATTTTTTAGCACGTAGTCAGAACCATGAAACCTAGTGTTAAGACACTCCGTTTTCCATTAAGATACTTCCGTTCATCACTATCTGCCGAATTCATGAGCATTGCAGCTTAGTGTTGGAAATCAACGCCGCTCCTTGCCTTATTACCCCAGCGAGGAAATGAAAATATTAAATAATTGATTCCTCCGAGCAATTCAACCCACCACCGTCACTTTTACAGTCACACGTTTGTGACGGCTCTACGACGACGCTAAATGTGGATGATAGTCGGATATGAAATATTAATTTCAACGTTTTGGTCTAATTGAGAAAAAAATAGCTTGGAATTTGGCCGCGGAAGCCTACCAAAAAAATTATGTATGGGAGCTCCAATTCTGGAGTTCCGTCACTCATCACTCCATATATCTAAAAGAGCTGGAAAGTAGAGACCCAAGTATTTTAACGGTGACAAGCGGGAAAAGAGTGAAGTTAAATGTAATTATAACAAGAAGACAAGACTTTATAATATTATAATCATAATATTTGCAATTATTTAATATAGAATAGCTATATGAATATTTCTTCTAATATAGATCCATATAAAAACTAAGTCGCCGTTACATAAAACAATCTCAGCTGAAAAAAAGTCTTCTTAATGTTATATCACATTTGCAATGTTAAGCTTTAAAATATAACTAAGCAAAATGTTTTATTTGACAACATAATAAAATTGGTTATAACAATCTTTTCATTGGTAAAGTAGTTCTCTGTTTTCTAAGCAAATTGTAAAATTACTGCGATAATCCTATATAATAGATTAAAATTGTTAACCATTTGAGAATTCATTTCGAATAAAAAGTCTTATATTTATAAATAACTAAGATTGGCAATTTTACTTGGGACTAATGCAGCAAGATGCACCGCTATGTCCTCGCGCACGCATCTGATAACAAAATAAATATAATAATGCAAAATTAACACTGCAATAAAAAAAATCCATTTGCAATTTATCAATAAAATTCAATGACACGCTAGTTAGCTTACCCGCAGTGAAATTTGTAAAACAAACGACGATAATCGGGCCGCTTTGCATTACCTATTAAGCACTCATAAACCCGAACGTAATCGCCGGTTTACGACCGCGTGGACCAGGTGGAAGTCAGCACTGTGCCATCTCCACCCTTATTGCAAAAGCAGCAAGGGTGCACAAATGTGCGTGAGTTGCCCGTTTAAAAGTAAATATTATGCCACTGTCGGTGCTCTAGAGCCAGATAGAGGCATACTATAAATAAATACAAAATTTTCTTTCAAATGCATGAAGTGTTCGTACTCGGTACGTAGGCAGGCGCCCGGGACGCGTACGTGACGTCACTCACATCACGACTGACGATCTAATCATATGATATTTAATAATTTCCGTGTTCTCATAGTAATACGAGTTTAAAATTTACTTCTAATCTACTTTTACAAAATAATATTTACCTTAATATGAGCACAGATAGTATATAAACACAAATATGTTATCTGTGCACCTGTAGATTCTAATTATAACTGCTTGTGACCAAAAACAAGACAATGGTATGTAGCGCAGTATATAAATAAATATATATGATATTTACAGAATTTCGTAGCTTTTCCAACTTTCTCTCGCTGTTTATTTTTGGTGCGTCTAGCACGAGGTGGTCGTAGACTGGGATATTATGGGGACGTCACCGGAATTGTTCCGCGTCGTATGCGTAGGCAAAGTTTTTTCAGTTTGGCCGCCAGCCAGATGTTTTGGCGGTCTTTGTCAATGTTGGATTTATTAATACACCGCGTTGCCACTGCTCTGGCGAACCTAAAGCTTGCCCTTTTCGTGAATAATGCGGTGACGACAATTGTGACCTACTCTTGCATATACAAATGTTATGTCTGTTGTGTTTTAAAGTGTGTTTGTTATTAATATAATATTAGAATTTGAAAATGGAAAGATAAATTGTTATTATATTAGTATAATCATTCAATTTTATAGTACTAAGTTAAAAACCGAATGATATCACAGGCTTATTTGTATGTACAAATACAAGGCAAAATCTGCGGTTGACATGTAAAATTTTAAAAATATGTGTATACATAAATAATAAAATGCTAAATTTTAAATATTTTTTTATTGGAAAAATATTTATCATCCTAATACTTTTACAAAATTATAAAGCAAGTCTGGTATCTGAAAAATCTAATTATTTGTATGCGAGTGGAAATAAACCCATGCGACTGACGGTGCCAGATTCCCGGCGCGTGCGCGTCTCCCTGCCAGCAGGGGCGAGGCGCTGCAGCCGCTTTGGTTCGCGTACGCATATACTTATGTACCTACATATGTACTAATTGACTTATTGATATGTATTCATTAATAAACTAATGGTAAAAATAAACACAGCTTCACGCTGTATCCCTGCATACCCCTCCCTTATAAACACTGCGTTCTCTATATTCCGTCGAATTTTAAGGTACTGCGTGTTGAGTGGCGGGACTGATCGCTGGCGCTTTGCTTTGTTAACCAGACAGAAAAAATGAAAATATTAATAAATTATAATTCATTCCCCGCGTTTATAATCACACGCTTGTGCCATGCACGGCCTCTTCGGCACGATGTAATTAATTATTTTTTTTTGATAATTATAACATATATATATATATATATATATATATATTTATTTTGGAAGCTATTACCATTTTTCACTTATAATTAAGGAGTCTACTTTAATTAGCTCGAGTAAAAGTAGTTTAAAAACAAAAACCTTGAGTCATAAGTTCATATCATAGTATAATATTATGAAATTATCACAGGTAGGTAGGTATTATTTGTCTCTACAATCTAGAATAGTAAATACTAGATGTAGGGCAAATCGTTTATAAACAAACAATTTAAAACGACCATGAAATTGTATGCAAATATGCTCCGAAATTATGATGTGGGTAATTATAAGAATGCATTTAGATCTGTAGATGCATTTTTAAACATTTATATGCATGTATTGCTTTAGTCCAGTAGGTTTTATATGGGAATTTATGTAGTATGGATATAGATGCGCAACATGAGAATAAAATATTGTTTTTTTTATCTAAGTCTTAGAGATTTACAACATGACACGAATTTTTGGAAAATATTTATTTAAGCTAGACGCTGTATCCCACGCACAACAGGACAAGCAGAGAGAACATAGTGTTAAGATACTCCGTTCCATATTTTCAGAAAGCAGAACTCAATGCCGCGCTTTGCTTCGACACCAGAGCGAAAAAATGAAAATATTAAATATTTAATTTGCTTGAGTGGGAATCAACCCACAACCTATCACATTCACAGTCTCACGCGTGTGCCCCTGTACCACGACTGGCCGCACTGAACTGGAAGATATTTGATTTTAAATTTTGATATTAATATTTTTTTAATTAAAATACACTCAAGCAATTCTGCGTGAAATATAAAATTTAATAAATCCCACATGATTTTCTTTGCCTTTTTTATAATTAATGTATCGCGCCCAGCCACTTAATAGTATTATGCAAAACAAAATGTGTATAAAGTATTACATTGCGTGTGAGCTACGTGTATGTAATGAAGGTAAAATATATCTAAAAATAAATTTCAATACGATTTCTTGTAATTGTTAGACTGCTCTCTAGACACAGACTACAAATGGATATTAAAATTATTTTTTGTTAGCCTTGGCAAGTAGCTTGGCAAGTGCAAATATTTCTTTGTTCACACATTGTTACTAATTACTAAAGACTGAATACAAGAAAAATATTATTGTTTATTTGGAAGATATTATTCTTCTCGTCTTTTTTTATCTTTGGACAAGTTAAACATCAGTATTCCAATCTAAATGAAGTAAATTTAGATTGGAAGTTATCTTTATTTTTATCAGACAACCAATATTAGCAGATTTATAATCTTTATAATTAAGATTCGTAGGTTAGCACTACCCCACCTAAGCCTAAACCTAATAATATCAAATCTGCTGCAAAAAATATTAATAAGATAAGTGTAAAAAATATTTTTTGGATTTAAAACAATTTCCATTTAGTGGCCAAAATTTTATCAACTAGCAGTCGTAAAGCACATTTTGCGTAGCATTGTGCGTGTTCGCTTCTCAAACTTCGGCCTCATAAACCCAAAGTAGGTCACAATAGTCCTGTTAATTTTTTTTCCAAGAACAATTAATTGGTACCTTATAATATCAAAGTAATCGTTAGTTATTAATCTAAATACACATTTCATGAAGCATGTTTAATGGTTATAGGTTCAATTCTGAGTTGAGATTACTTATATTTTTGTCAGATAGATGTTGTTCTTTTGGTAAATGAGAGGTGAAGTTTTGTTTACTTGTGCTGAAAAATTGAAAAACCGGAAAAAAGGAAATTTGGGGATTGAATGAAATAATATTTTATTCCATAAAATCTCCCAAAAATATTTAATACATAATTTTAGTAAAGGACGAAGACGGTCTTTAATATTTGTTATAAAGCATAATAGTAATTGATGAAAGAATTAACGTAATGGCTCTGTGAGGTTGTTTTTACAATAAAGTAACTTATTTGTTGCCCTTGACTTGGCATATTTAACTAGTTTAGAATCGCGTGCAAAGTTTACAGTAGAATTTCTTAAATATTACAATTTTTTAATTATAACAACAGTAGCGTTTCATACAATATATACAATCATAACTATATATATATAATATGTAAAAAAATGTAAAAAAAATATAATAAAGTACTAGAAACATTATACAGTTAATTAGTGTCTTATTATATCATGTCACCTTTTCAATATGTTGTGTGTTAAGTAAAAATAGTGTAAAATATGTTATTTTATACACTAGTTGACTATAGAGAAATATATAAATGTTATAGTCGAACAAATAAAAAAAAGACATTTCATAAAGCTGTATTTTTAACCGACTTCTGTAAGAAAAGGTTATCAATTCGAGTGTTTTTTTTTATGTTTGATTACCTTACATATATATAACCTATAACTTTTGACTGGGTAAACCGATTTTGATAATTTTTTTTTATTTGAAAGGTGAAGCTTCCCGAATGGTCCCATTTTTTTTGGTCCATGTCTGACAATGGTATCTATGAGAAAATCACATAAGTCTTAAATTTGCATTAGGTATATGCGCGACAAATAGACGAATAACTCAATGTCGCGCCAACCGATTTTGATGATTCTTTAATTTGAAAGGATATACTTCAAGGATAATTTGATGAAGGTTTGGTTAGGATCCGATTATGGAATCCGGAGAAAATTGAGATAGTTTGTTTCTTTTGGTAAAAAATTGGTTACACTGTAATAGTTACAAGCAAAAACTTTTTAAATTGATGTCAGAAGTGAGATTCCTGATCGTTGCATTTCTTTTCAACCTACCTCAAAAAAGAGGATGTTCTCATTTTCAACCAACTTTAAAAAAGGGGATTCCCAATTCGCCCGAATATTTTATGTATGTTCTTGTCAATATACCAAAATGTAACTTTGCACAAAAATAATACCTAATTAAATGAAG